>CAUYLG010000653.1:0-68014 GCA_963573385.1 Cacajao melanocephalus
GAAGGCTGAGGCAGAAGAATTGCTTGAACCACGGAGACAGAGGTTGTAGTGCGCCAAGATTTCGCCACTGCACTCCAGCCTGGGTGACAGAGCGAGCCTCAGATTTATTTGTTTGTTTGTTTGTTTGTTTATTTTTGACAGAGTCTCGCTCTGTCACCCAGGCCGGCATGCAGTGGCACAATCTCAGCTCACTGCAACCTCCACCTCCCAGGTTCCAGTGATTCTCCTGCCTCAGTCTCCTGAGTAACTAGCATTACAGGTATGCACCACCACGCCAGGCTAATTTTTGTGTTTTTACTAGAGATGGGGTTTCACCATGTTGGCCAGGCTGGTCTTGAACTCCAGACCTCTGGTAATCCACCCATCTCAGCCTTCCAATGTACTGGGATTATAGGCATGAGCCACTGCACCTGGCCTACATTTAAGTCTTTAATATCTCTTGAGTTGATTTGTATATGGTTTTAGGAAGGGGTTCAGTTTCAGTCTTCTGCATAGGGTTAGCCAGTTATCCCAGTGTCATTTATTGAATAGGGAGTACTTTCTTGTTATTGTTGAATTATTTAAGGAACAGATGGTTATGGGTGTATGGCTGTATTTCTGGGCTTTCTATTCCATTCCATTGGTCTATATGTTTGTTAATGTACCGGTATCATACTATTTTGGTTATTATAGTCTTGTAGTATAAAGTTGGGTGATATGATGTTTCCAGCATTGTTCATTTTGCTAATGATTGCCTTGGCTTTTTGGGCTCTTTTTTGGCTCCATATCATTTTAGAATATTTTTTTCTAATTCTGCAAAAAATGTCATTGGTAGTTTGATAGGAATAGCATTGAATCCATAAATTGCTTTGGAAAAGCATGGTCATTTTAACAATATTGATTCTTCTTATACCTGAGCATAGAATGTTTTTCCACCTGTTTGTGTTGCCTCTGATTGCCTTCAGCAGTGTTTCGTAATTCTTGTTGCAGAGATCTTCCTTCATGTTAACCTTGAAAAGTCTGATGACTATGTGTCTTGGAGATGTTCACCTTATATATTACTTTTCAGGGGCCGTCTGCATTGTCTGAATTTAAATGTTGGCCTTTCTAGCAAGGTCATGAAATTTTCATGAACAGTATCCTCAAATATGTTTTCCAAGTTTCTTGCTTTCTCTTTCTCTCTTTCAGGAATGCCAGTGAATTGTAGATTTGATCTCTTTATATAATCTCATGTTTCTTGGAGGTTTCGTTCATTTTTTTTTTCATTGTGTTTGTCTGACTGAAATGATTTGAAAATTTTAGGTATTCAAGCTCTTAAATTCTTTCCTTATCTTGGTCTATTCTGCTGTTAATACTTGCAATTGTATTATGAAATTCTTTTCTTGAGTTTCCCAACTCTATCAAATCAGTTTGGTTCTTTCTTGAAATGGCTATTTCATCTTTCAGTTCCTGTATAGGTTTTCTGGTCTTCTTAGATTCCTTGAATTAGGTTTTGACTTTCTGCTGAATCATGATGATCTATCTTCATTTCTATCTGGATTCTAAATTCTATGTCTGTCATGTCAGCCATTTGATTTAGGATTATTGCTGGAGAACTAGTGTGGTCATTTGGAGGTAAAAAGGCACTCTGACTTTTCACTCCAGAGTTCTTGCACTGGTTCTTTCTCATCTGTATGGGCTGATGTTCCTTTAAACTTTGAAGTCGCTATCCTTTGGATGGGATTTTTTTTACGTTGATATTAAAAGTATGGAGTGCTTCACAAATTTGTATGGCATCTTTGCACAGGGGCCATGCTAATCTTCTCTGTATCACTTCAATTTTAGTACATGTGCTGGTGAAGTAAGTGCAAAAATTTTTTAAATTTTAATTTTACTTTATGTATGTGATGCATGTGGCTCATTATACTGAATTAAGAGGCAATGATATAATTTGTCAAAAATGGAAAATAGCCTCAATCATGGTTTGCTATTATTATGTCAATGTTAAAAATGTGGCATACACCTTTTATTGAATTAATTTGATTCTATTAGATTAGTAAATCAGGTAAAATATTTAAATCTAATTGGGATACAAGTGTCTGTACTTCTAATGAAGAAAAATATACTGAATATTATCCAGAGTAAACTATTAACTTTTCATATTATTCCATTACAATTTTATATTATTTCATTTTTATTAATTTGGAAGTTACAACCACAGTTTTGTTACATAGCTATATGACATAGTTGTGATGTCTGAGATTTTAATGTAACATTGAACTATTTAGATAATTTATTTTCCTTAACCCTCCTCCCACGTTTCTGAGTCTCTGATGTCTATTAGTCCACTCTCTGTGTCCACATGTACATATTATTTAGCTCCAATTGATAAGTAAGAATACCTGGTATTTGACTTTCTGTTTCTGAGTTATCTCACTGAAGATAATGGCCTCCATTTCCATTCATATTGCTGAAGAAGACATGATTTCATATTTTTATGGATGAGTAGTATTCCACAGGGTGTGTGTGTGTGTGTGTGCATGCATGTGTTTGTCTGTGTGCCTATTACATTTTCTTTTTTTAATCATTCATTAATGAACACTTGGGTTGATTCCTTATCTTTGCATTTTTAATATTGCTGTAATATATGAGTGCAAATATCTTTTGGATATAATGATTTATTTTCCTTTGGGTATATATTCAGTAGAGGGATTGCTGGATTGAATGGTAGTTCTGTTTTTAGTTCTTTGAGAAATTTCCATACTGCTTTTAATGGAGATTGTATTAATTTACACTCCCAGCAATGGTGTATATTCTGCCTTCTTCGTATCCTCACCAACATTTTTTTTTTTTTTTTTTTTACATTTTATTAAGAGCCATTCTGACTAGTGTAAAATGGTACTTTATTGTGGTTTTAAGTTGCATTTCTCTGATGATAAGTGATGTGGAACATTTTTTCATATGCCTGTTGGCTTCCTATGTATCTTCCTTTGATAATTGCCTGTTCATGTTCTTTGCCTAACTTTTAAGGATTATTTGCTTTTTCCTGTTGAGACATTCAAGTTCCTTGAAGATTCTGGATATTAGTCTTTTGCTGGATGCATAGTTTGCAATTATTTTCTCCTATGCTGTAGGTTCTCTGTACTCTCTGTTAATTATTTCTTTCACTATGCAGAAACTTTTTAGTTTAAAATCTCATTTGTTTATTTTTGTTTTTGTTATACTTGCTTTTGAGATCTTGGTTATGATTTATTTGCCTGGGCCAATGTCCAGAAGAGGTGTTTTTCAGTTTTCTTCTAGGATTTTTATAGTTTCAAGCCTTATGTTTAAGTATTTACTCCATTTTGAGTTAATTTTTGTGTATGGTGAGTGATGGCGGTCCAGTTTCATTCTTCTGCATGTGGCTGTCAAATTTTTCCAGCACCATTTATTGTATAGGGTATCCTTTCCTCAGTGTGTGTTTTTGTGGACTTTGTCAAAGGTCAGTTGGCTGTAGGTGTGTGGCTTTTCTTGGTAATTTTTTTATACTAAAGATGTTGACTAAATCACATGCAAAAAAATCAGTGTTTATAGAATGAGTCAATGTAATTAATATGTAACAGATCCTTCCTATTCAAAGTAATGCTTTTCAAAACTATCTGATCAGCCAGATTCATAGTAACTAGTATCTGTTGAGGGCTGAAATAGTATCAAAAACTGTTCTAAGCACTTTACCTTAATCAAACTATTTAATTCTTATATCAACCCCAATTTACAGATGAGAATTTAAGGCACACAGAAGTGAAGTGATTTGCTCACAAAGCCAACATTTAATGCCTGGCGGTCTAGCTCCAAAGCCAAAGTCTTAAATTATCTAGTCCATAAACACATTTTTAATAGAAAGAATTAAGAAACATCTAATATATCCATAATAATTACTGTTGCACATTGTTTTTGTATTTATCATTACAGTTGATATGGTTCAAAAGACAGGGTGGGTAGTGTGCAATTTGAGCAATCATGTAACTGGATCTTATAGTAACCTAACACATTACTAATAGAGACCTCTTATATTACAAACTTAATGACAAAGAAAAAAATGTGTGCTGATTTAAATGCAGGTGGAATTCAAATATCAGAGCCTCTATGAAGAAGTGCTGCTAATGCTATTTCAGCAAAACAATGGAGAACAGATCAACAAACAAACTTATTTAAATGTGATACTTTCCAATATTTTAATCACTGATTCACAAGATGATTTCTCCCCTGGTTGTAAAAGAAAGTAACTTTTCCAAGGGGAAAACCGTTCATGAGATATTTACCTTGGACAATGGGTTAAAACTGAAGCATTCAGCCTTCTGAGATTATCAAACAGTAAAGTAAACTGGTGTTCCTGCAGTCCACAAATGGTTTCAATCTCCTAGTCCCTTAACCAATTGTGTTGTAAAGTGTAGTGTAGTAATAGTCACTGCAGATGACTTTTTCAAGGAAAATGGACAAAGTACCTAGAAATTCAAACAAGTTAATATAGCTTGACTTAATTTATTGCATTTTAATTAGTTTTGCCCCATGTTTTTCTTTCTTTTTCATTATTCAAAGTTTATTTTTTTTCTACCTTATCAGGAATGTTTTGTTAGAGAACTACTTATTTTTCCTTTTTTAAATTTGTGGCATATACTTAGAATTCCCCTTGTAGTTCTAGTTCTTAGTCTTAAAGAGAAACAGATAGTCCAGATGCCTGATAATCTATATGCATTATGTGATTCCTTGAGTGCCTCCTTTATTCCTCACGTTAATAAAATCTTAGTTGTTTTACATGATCTCATTTGCATTCTGCAGTCTTATTAGCATTCATCATAATCACGGAGAGAAATCACCAAGATAAATCATCCCTTATTTCTTAGGTGCCTCATCAGTTTTCTGCTTCAGCTCACAGAACTTTTACAGAACAAGAAAGCTTGTAAAAAGATTATCTTTCTTCTGTGAAATCTCATTATATCTAAAACATTGTGAGCCTAATTATTTTAAGTTTTTGAGTATCAAAGAACATGAAGAAATGTCTTTTCCTCATATCTTATTATGGGCAATCTTATGAAATATCATTCTTAGACAATCTGAATAATCTCAAAGTAAGAGGGGACATTTTGGATATAAAATATTAGCTGAAAAATTAAAAAGTGATTGTTGAAAGAAGCAGCACAATCAATAACACTTTTCTAAGAGAATGTGCTGATTTGATTCTCCATGCAGAACTGCTATACTGTCTTGATTCAATCAATAGTTTTTCAAATGGGGGTTTTGTTACATAACTTCTTAAAGTTCCCAACAAGTATATGGGAATGATATTGAGCATAACTGAATAAACTTTTCTTTTCAAAAACGTTATATTAGTTTCAAGAAAGAACATACACTTGGAGGTTAGATGAAGTTTAAAATGAAAAAAAAATGTTCAATTAGAATATCATTTTTATAAAATTTAGTTAGCACACACATCTCAAGATGCAGAGATCAAAATCTGAACATATACTTTAAGGAGAATTATAATAAACAGTGTGAGTGTATGCAGCATAATAATAAGAAAACTATTGCTAGAAAGGAGGATGTCATTGAAAGCGTTATGTATTGTAGCAAACATTTCTAAAATGAAAACAATCTTAAAATTCATATCCTCAAAGCAATGGCATCAATTATTACAGATATTATAATAGCAACATATACAATGCAATGTAATACGTTATCTACTCATGATGTTTCCTCAGTGGCTTTATGGAAAAAAAACACTTTAAAATGGCCTTGTTTTAATTCTCATCTAAGTGGCTGTGAGCTCTAACCTAATTTTTTACCTATTTGACTTTATAGCAAAATGGAGACAATTCGATTTCAGACCTCTGAACATGGAGCACTGATGAGAGCCAGTTAATCAAAACAGTGCTTGGGCAAAACTTTACACAGCAAACACAGCAAACAATTTCATGATTTCATTATTTTCGTTGTTTTAAATTTTAAACAACATAAGATAGAGATAAATGGACTAAATGAAAATCAAGAGATTACAAGGAACTACAAATAGAATTACCATTTGACCCAGCAGTCTCATTACTGAGTATACACTCAAAGGAAAATAAATCATTCTACCAAAAAGACATCTGCTCTCAAATGTTTATTGCAGCACTATTCACAATATAAAAGACATGGAATCAACCTAGATTCCCATCAGTGGTGGACCAGATACAGAAAATGTGGTCACCATGGGATACTACACAGCCATAAAAATGGAAACCATGTCCTTTTCAGCAATGTGGATGCAGCTAGAGGCCATTAGCCTAAGTGAATTAACACTGAAACAGAACATCAAATACTGCACATTCCCACTTATAAGTGGGAGCTAAAGAGTGGGTACACATGAACACAAGGACGGGAACAATAGACACGGAGTCTCCAAAAGTGGGGAGGAAAGGAAGAGAGGAAGGGTTGAAAAACTACGTATTGCGTGTACCTATTGGATGTTAAAAAGCTGCCTATTTGGGTGACAGATTCAACTGAAACCCAAACCTCAGCATCATGCAATGGATACATGTAACAAACCTGCACATGTACCCCAAATCTAAAATTAAAAATAATAATATTAAATATAAAGATGCAAAAAAACAAAAAAGTTTGAAAAAATCCAAAATATTAAGCTTGTATAAATCAACTTAAAGAAATCAGCCCTAAATTTTTATAATACTTATTTCCAGTCTTTTAGTTTTCTTCTGCTTCTTTTAAAAAATCTTAATCTTAGTAAAATACACCTAGATTATTTAGCATTTTTTTGCATTGTTTACCAACAATGATGACATACTTTTTCTAGAATTGATCTATTATACTGTAATTACCTGTAACATATAATTAAGTCTATAATATGTAAGTCACAGAACCATTTTTAGAAAAGTTACATCTTCAGTGTTTGGTAAATGCATCAAATCATCTTAGCATTCTGTTCTCTCTATATATAGTGGGGATGCACATTCAAATCACTCAAAGGCAGTTAACTCTTTTCCTCCACTAGACAATCGTGTATCACCTATATGAGGGTTTCTTATCTTTGTTGATTCTTAGGTCATTATTATTTTATACATAGTTCAAAATGTGAGAAAGGCAAATCACTAGAACTGTGTATAACGTGAAGTAAATGTATTCAGGAGCAAGGCAGGAAATTCAAGGTCAGAGAAATCCTGATATCAAAAGTGCTTTATTTTTGAACCCAGATCTATTATATCACTAGAGTATAAGTAAAATTTGGAAATATCACAATATATTTGTAGACATGACATATTGTAGAATGAACCATGCAAGTAAGCAAAAAATGAGTAAACGAGACAAAACAGAGGTATTCACTGTCTTTCACATTTTATAATTCTCAAGTCCAAATAGAAAGATATTGCAGTCAGTTTTGCCTTAATTCCCACTTTGAAACAAATTTGTTCCAATGTGACTAATGTAGTAGGGAACCATTTGAGCATAACTTGAATTTCATGTTTACTTGTGCATGATTTCATCTGCAAGAAATACTCTGAACCAAAAAACTGTACCTGGCTGAATCCAAGAGATAGAAACACATAAGAAACACACATGTACACACCTACCGGCTACCTCAGTTCATTGTGCATATTTTGAGCCACACATGTCCATATCTGGTGCTGGAAATTTCCATCTGATTTCAGATAACCCTCCTCTATCACTTCACAAAAATTAATAATCTGTAATCCCTCAGATACCTACTTCCAGTCATTCGCCAGGTAGAATGTTGCATTTACTATAGTAGTTATGTATTTTTAAACAATTAAATATGTAAAATTATGCTAAAGTTGTTATTACTTTCTTTTATCATTTTTATATATCATACAGTTGTTTGGTGTTATGCTCCTAAGCTCATTTTTCCTTACACTCTCTAAAATTTTATTATCGATTTTGCCTATAGCAGAAATTTTTAGGAGTTCATGTCATGTTGCAGCAGAACTGTTTGCATTTTATGCTGAGTATATCAAAAAACTTCTATTCTTGTTAAATGTAAATAGATAGTAAAAATAAATTTTAAACTACATAACAATTGGGAACAGATTAATTATAAAAACTTTCACTTTTTAAATTTAGAAACATATTTAAATAAATTTTAGAAACAACTGGAAAAAAATCTCACTAGATAACTCATCTCAATTTTATTTTTTAAATGCTTAGGAAAAAATGTGGAAAATTACTGCCTTTAGAATAGACTGTTATGAAGACATATTAAAGTCTAGAATAATCATGCCTATGCTACTACCATGAATTCTACCATAATATCTGAGTCCTATATATAATTTACTTATTATGAATCTTTAAATTTAAAAAAGGAAATTAACATAAATAGGGACAAATACCACACCATTTTATTCTGTTGGTAAAACATGTGTAGAGTGACAGAAAATGTTGAAGAAGAAAACAGAATACAAGGTAAATTGAACCTGCAAGCTTCCAGCAACTTCCAAAATTAGCTGATTTAAACTTAATTAATGCTGATGTCTCTAAAATATGTTTTACAAAATTTTCATTATTCAAAAAGAAGCTAGTTAATGTTCATCAAGTTAAAATCTATAAGTCCTAAAGCATGTTTTAGCACCTCATCAACACTTTATGCAAGGGCTGGAGGTTTGATAGGCAAATTTTATTAGAAAACTCAGATGCTACAATTTGCATTAATTATAATTTTTGGTTTTTCTACTTTTAAAGGTACACTCCCTACCTTGCTTACTGATGTTAAATTGCTTAACTATAGATCATGGATATTATTGTCAGCCTCAAGTGTTAAATATTGAAAGATCTTATTGATACCCTTCAACCAAAGACCACCAGGAACAAATTTATGGTCAAATAAATTTGGGCTTATTGACTCATTGCAATAAGAGAGACAACATACTATGGGCAATAATATGATGTGGTATCTCAGTAATAGGATATTAGGAGGGGTGTGCTACAGCATTTGGACTTGTGTTAATGATTTGCAGAACAATTCAAACACAGTTTATCTAAAGATTGCATCATATTAAAAGTGGAGTCAGTTCTATAATTGGAACCTTTTATTTTTTATCTAGAAGGCAGGATGAACTGGAAGTAAACATTAATTAGCAAAGAAACAAAAGTTTTTCACACTAGCCAAGAGAGAGGCATGTTTGATCAGTTTTGTGGTTGGTGCATTGCAATCTTGTCTGGTGCAGGTATTCTGTGAAACTGTTTATAATTAGCAGGAGAACACTGTGGTCCAGCTGTTAGGGCCAGGCCTGCTCCCATCTAACAGCTTTCATGTCCCACATGCCATATTCATTAATTTTTGCTTTATATATTTTATATGTAACGTTATTTTCTTGCCTATTTTTAATATTCAGCAGATTTTTTCCTTTCATTATTATTTAGGGTCCATCTTGAAATAAATAAATTTTGTATAATACCTGATATGAATATCATATATAGTTTTTTGTTGTTTAGTATTTTATGGATATAATATTTGCTATGATTTTTTTCCATTCTTTTATTTTTAATATGTATGCCTTTTTCTCCAAAATATGTCTTCTGTAAGCTTCATATAGTTGGATTCTAATCTTTCTCTCTCATCCTCTGTCTCTTTTGTTCAGTAAATTAGCTTACTCCAGTAACATTTACTGTGATTAATACTTTGTATTTTTACTGCCATCTAGTTGTATTTTTAATTACCATGCTAGTATTATTTATCTACTGGCTGTACAGCAAATTATGACAAATTTGGCAGCTAAAAATAATACATATTTATTATGCTGTGGTATGAATGTTTATATCCCCCCAAATTCAGATGTTGTAACATTAACCCCCAAGGTGGCAGTATTAGGAAGGGGGTTCTTTGGGGGGTAATTAGTTCATATAGTAGAACCTTCAAGAATGGAATTCATACCCTTATAAAAGAGACTTCAGAGAGCTAGTTAACTCCCCAAACCATGTATGGAAGTAGTACAAAGGCAACATCTATGAGGAAGCAGGTTCTCCTCACCAGACACCAAATCTGCCGCTGCCTTGATCAGGGACTTCCTAGTTCCAGAACTATGAAAAATAAATTTATGTTTTTTTCATAAACTACTTAGTTTATGGCAGTTTTTGTAGCAGCCTGAATTAACTAAGATATATTACAATTTGTGGGTCATAAATCCAGGCATATCTTAGTTGAATAAATCTTCTGCTTCAAAAAACTGAATCCAAGTGTTGGCTGCAGCTGTCTGAATACTTGACCTGGAAAGGCTTCCTTTCCAAGATCACTCATATGGTTTTTGGTAGTTCCTTAATGGTTGTTAGAGTGGGGGCCTCCGTACGTATCTATCTGTTGGTAAGAAGCCCTCCTTCAGTTTCTTGCTACATGGACTTCTTCATAAGGCAGCTCACAACACATCTTGCTTTATTGGAGTAAGCATGAAAGAAGAGCCAGAGACAGAAAGAGTGAGAGAGAGAGAGAGAGAGAGAGGGAGGGAGACAGAGAGAGAGAGAGAGACTGAGACAGGGACAGAGACCAGAGAGAGGGAATAAGCAAGCCAGGTGGAAATTAACATCCTTTATTACCTAATCTTGAATGAAACATCCCATTATTTTTCATATTAGAAGCAAACCATTGAGTGTCAGCCGGGTTGAATCTGCCTGATAGAATTTAAAATTTTATGTATAATTGTCTCTTGAATGTTTGTGTTTCCCCCAAATTTATATTCTGAAACCTTAATCCTCAATGTGGTGGTATTTGGAAGCAATTAGGTCATGAGAGTGGAGCTCTCATAATGGGATTAGTGCCCTCATAAAGAAAAGTCACAACAGAATTCACTTCTCTCCTCTCTCTTCCATGTGAGGACACAAGAAGACTTCCATCTGGAAACTAGGAAGAAAGTCTTCACTAGGAATATAATCAATGTTCACCTTGATCTTGAACTTCCCAGCCTCCAAAACTGTGAGAAATAAATATTTGTTGTTTACAGCACTCAGTTTATGGTATTTTTGTTACAGCAACCTGAACTGAATAAGACAGTTTTAAATAAGAGATTTGGAACAGTTATTATTTAAAACATATTTTTAAAAATTGATTTATTATGTTATTATTAAAACAATAAATATCTATTCAGAGTGAAAAAGAGACTTAAATGTTAATTACTGAATCAAATATTGAGATTTATTTTACCAAAAAGGATCTTTGATAGTCCAAGAGATTATTTTAAAATATCAGGTCTATTTTTCCAGATTACTGTGGCAACTTGAACATTATTAATCACAGTACTTGACATTGATATCACATGAAATTTGATTAATCAGAATAAGCTAGCATTGTCTGACTCATAGTTCACCAAAAAGATAAGCTTAAAAAATGTAGCTACTACTGAAGTAATTCCTTTTTGTTGCTAGAAATATCAATCACAAAATAAGAGTGGCAAGAGATCATCATTATCACTTGTCCTGGATAAACAACTCTTTCCTATTCATATTATTTATTGAAGATCTTTCAAATTGTTTAATCAAATCATTGCTAGAAACATGTATATTATTTTTAGCTGATAAGCAGTATAAAATGAACTGATTTTCATTTTATCTGGACTTTAATTGAATGCCTTTAGGAATAATGAAACAATTTTTCCTGTAATTATGAAAAATAAACTTACTTTCCATGGTACTTTCTGTTTATAAGTTCTCTTCTATTTTTCAAATATAAAGTCAGATGTCTTAATTGATTCTTTCAATAATCTTTTGAAGTGGATGAGGTAGCTATTGTATCTAAAACTTAGTTCTTCCTGTGAAATTAAATTAAAATGAAGTCATTCTTTCTGAAGAAAAATAATTCAAATTCTACTATGTATAACATTTTAAAGTTTTCTGTCTTGTAGTTAAGATGATTCATTTTAAACTAGTAACCTTTATTGTTCAGTCATCCCTGGAGAATAAAGAATATTAACATACAATATCATCCCTCTGCAAAGGTTCCTATTTGTATCTAAACTTCTTGGTGTTGATGACTGTCAATGTTTCTTTCACATTCTCTAACAACATACACTTGTTAAGAAAAATAAATCTTGGGACCCCAAACTCATTAAGCCAAAGGGAAAAGTCAAGCTGGGAACACACAAAGCTGCCTCTCTTTTTTGGTTCCTACATAAGATGGTTACAAGATGAAAAGCTACACACCTCCCTCATATTTTCCCCACAAGGAAATACTTATTGAGCTCCAAGATATTTACCCTGAAGTGTTTCTGCTAAAATTCACCATGGCAATGTAAATGGATAGCTTATCTTTACAGATGCAGTCATCCCTCTTCCCACCTGGCACAAATGCATATCTGATTACTCCCTTGTCCCATTTATCTTTGTTGCCTTATGGAAAAATGCATATTCCCTTTATTTTTCCCTATTTGTCTATGCTGCCTTATGTAAAAATGGAGATTCACTGAACCTGACAAAAGCATGAATATGTTCCTCTTAGTCCCCTCTTACATGAAAATTGTGTACTTGTCAATACCCACCCCTGTATAAAGGCCATTGCTCCTATAAAACTTCAGGGGGGTTAAATGAGAATAGCTACCCCACCGAGTGCCATGTGGCTTATGGAGGAGTAAGCAATGAGTGATTTTAGATCGGTTTGGCATGGACAAATGGAACCTGTCATGATTATTCCTCATAGGGATAGTATGAAGAAAGGGTAGGCTATGTATTCTGTCACAAGATTAAGGATTAGAGTAAGCCGTATCATTCCATAGCTGCCTAATTTTAGGAGTACTGCTGCAAGTGCTATTGAGTCAGCAATGGGGGCTTCTATTTGGGGTTTAGGGAGTCACAGGTGGAGTCCATAGAGAGGCATTTTAACCAAAAATACCATGATGCAGGCTAGTCATAGAAGGTTGTTGGATCAGGGGGTTGCCAATTCTTGGGAAGTATATGTGGTTATTAATAGGTGTAGTGAGCCTGAGGCATTTTGAGTATAGATAAGTGCTATGAGGAATTTAAGGATAATATAAGAAATGTAAGTCTGTGTTAAGGCATTTTGTTGGATTGCCTCAACAAGTTATAATAATTAGGGTGGGGACTAGCATGGCTTCAATGAGAATATAAAATATGATTAGTTCTGTGGCTGTGAATGTTATAATTAAAAATATCTGTAGAAAAACTAATATTAAGTTTAAAGCTTTTTTTTTTTTTTTTTTTTGCAGGAATGATTCTGTTAAATACAGTGAATTTCAAGTTTCTCTTCAAACCATCAGTATGCCAGTATGTTCAGTTTCTGTGTTCTTTGTTCTTCATTTTAAAGTATAACTTCCTCATTCTCTTCATCTCTTTGCCCCTAATTTCAGTAAACAACCTTCCTGCCAGCTCTAATCAGTAGTTCACATCTGTTCACCTGGTTACCTGCACCTATTCCTCTCTCTGAAACCTCACATACCCTTGTGCATCTCCCTCCTAACCCATATATTTAGAGTCCTGACTCATCCTAGTCACCTGTTTTGTCCTGAGCCACCCCTGGTCACCTGCTCTGACCTGAGTCACCTTTAGTTATTTGTTCTGTAACTGTCTTTCCTGTTGAAACTGCTCACCCCTACACTCTGGCTCATACTCCTACTCTCTTTAAAATAGCCAATCAGAATTAGCTTAGACTTGTGGTCCAACCCTAGCCAACAGGGGAATGTCACAGCAGTAGGAGATACCTGCATCAGGGATAAGAACCCCTTCCCTTCCGTTGTTCAGGTGTGCTCCTGCCATTGCTCCATCTGTGAGACACAACCTTCTATAGAAGTAAATTGCCACCTAATGTTCAAGTGCTATTTCTTTTGCGGCACCAAAACTTTATTTCTAACAATTCTTTGGATGGATAATATTGGCTTGTTAAAATTTAAGGGGGCAGTAACCAGTATTAGAATTCAGTAACCAGAATTAGAAGGGGTGTTGACAGTGGATCGGGAAAGAAAGTTAATGAGAAGTTGGATGAATTATCATTAAATTGGTTGAAGAATAGCAGGCTGATGGGACTGATAAGTAAACTGTGGGAGGCTGTATTAATTCAGATTACAGAGTTCTTAGAGCATCATGTTATTGGGAGTAGTATAATTGTTGGGATAATAATTTTTAGCATTGGAGTAAATTCAGACTTTGTACATAGTCAAGGCCATAGGTACTGGAGGACATAACCAGTAAGGCTAAATCTACAGTGGCTTCACATGCAAAAGATGTGAAGGATAATAGGTATTGTGGAGCAGAAACAAACAAGATGCAAAGTCAAAAACAAGAAAAAAAAATCAACAAAACCAAAAGTGGTTTTTTGAAAAGAATAACAAATATGAAAAATCTTTAGACTAATTAAAAACTAAAAGAGAGAAGACTCAAATAACAAAAACTAGAAGTGAAAGAGGAAACATCACAATGCCACAGAAATAAAATGAATTAAGAGACTATCATAAACAATAATAGGCCAACAAATTAGACAACTAGAAGAAATAGATAAATTCCTCAATATGTACAACCTGTCATAATTGAATCATGAAGAAATAACAAATCTAGATACTCCTATAAATAGTAAGGAGATTGAATCAATAAACAAAAACCTTCCAACAATAAAAATGCCAGGGGTAGATGGCTTCACTGGCAAAATCTATCAATCATTTAAAAAGAGATTAACATAATCATTTTCAAAGTCTTTCAAAAACTGAAGAAAAGAGAACATTTTTTCATTATATGAGGCCAGCATTACCCTACGCCAGACAAGGTACTACCAAAAAAAAAAAAAAGAACAAAACAAAACTACAGGCCAATATCCTCTGATGAATATTGATGCAAAAATTCTGAACAGGATACTAGCAAATCAAATTCAAAAGTACATTAAAAAATTATACAACCATAAACAAATGGAATATTACTATATTCTTGGAATGAAAAGATGCTTCAACATGTGAAAATCAATCAGTGTATAAATCACATTAATAGAATGAAGGTCAAAGATTACATGTGATTATCACAAATCATGCAGAAAAAGCATTTGAGAAAATTCAACACAGTTTTATGATACAGACACTCATCTCATTAGAAATTGAAGGAAATTACCTTAATATAATAAATGTTTTATATGAAAAGCCCACAGGTAGCATTATACTTAATGGTAAAAAACTGAGAGCTTTCCTCTAAGATTAAGAACAAGACAAGGATGCCTACTCTTACCAATTTTATTAAACATAATACTGGAAGTCTTAGAGCAATTAGGATAAAGAAATAAAATAAATCCAGTGGAAAAGACAGAAGTAAAATTATATCTGTTTGCAGATGATATGATCTTATAAGTAAAAAACCATAAGATTCCACAAATATATCAATTAGAATCAATAAATTAAGTAAAGTTATAGATACAAAATAAACACCTCCAGATTAGTAGTTTTTAATATATGAACAATGAATAATCCAAAAAAAAATTAAAATAATACTGTTTCTAATAGCATAAAAATAATAAAACATTTAGGAATAAACTAAACCAAGCAGGCAAAAGACTTGTATACTGAAAACTGTAAAATATTGCTAAATGAAATTAAAGACAGAAATGAATGGAAAGACATTCCCTACTCACATATGGAATACTTGATATTTTCAAAATATCTATACACCCCAAGAAATCTATAGTTTCAATGCAATTATTACCAAAATCCCAATGGCACTTTTTGCAGAAAAAAAAAAAAAAAAACCCAAAGGATTCACAATTTCTGATGTCAAAACATGTACAAAGCTACCCTAATTAAAACCGTATGAGCCAGGCACAGTGGTATTTGCCTGTAGTCCCAGCCACAAGCAAAATGGCTAAATTCTGTCTTACCCTGGAGATGAGTGTTTGAATCTGTTATGTGTTTTGCATGTGAGTGGTAAGATTGGAGGTTAATTGGAGAAATGTATTGTCAATATGACGTCCTTTGTATTAAATCAGTACTTCCGATTTGCAGAGGAATCTTCAGAAATAATTATCACTTACCATGATTCATGCTGGAAGCCAGCTGAATAAGTTTAAATGCTTGTCTGAGACTATACCAAAGTCCATGTAAAATGTTAGCTATTACTAAATAACAAACTATCCCAAATCCCAGTGATTAAAACAATAAGAATTTAGCATTTTTTATGAGTTCATTTATCAATTGGGCAAATCTGCCTGCATGGTCAAGTTCGACTGATCTTTTCTGGACTTGGTAACATGTCAGTGATCAGCTGACAGGGTTGGCTAATAGCTTAGCTGGCCAGCTAGGATGGCTACTCTAATATGCCTGGCTGTCGCCTTGGGTGATGGGTGTGAAAAGCTATGAGACTCTTAACATCTGGAAAACTGTTTTTAGTCAGTGATTGAATTTCAAGAGCAATAGGGGGCAAAATCCAAAATTTGGAAGCACTTTGCCAAGTTTCTGCTTAGGTCACATTTAGTACCATCCTATTGACAAAAGCAATTGATGAGGACGGCCCAGCGTCAAGAGCTGAAAAGTCATATTGCAAAGGACAAGTATTTAAGGAAGTTTGAATAATTGGGACAATTCTTGCAATAGATCTTCCATTAATATATGCAATTTCAAAATCTCTTAGGCAATCAGTGGCTATAGAGTCAAGGTATAAACATGCCAGAGTCAGGAAGACACGGAAATTTTGAAAGAGTTTTCTTTCCATTGAATCAAGTAGAATAAGAACACACTTGTGCTTTGGATTTGCTCTGTCATGCCAGGATTTCTTTTTCCAAGGATGATTTTTTAAAAAATAAAAGGTGGTATTAAATTTTATTTAACAAGGAAATGAAATCTATAAACTAATTTTTATGTCAACTAGATATTTTTCAGTTTCAAGATAAGACTGATAAATTATGTTTGTTTAAAAGTAAAACTATAGTCCACTTATAAAACAATTTTCAAGAGAAAAGTAAATTATGATTAAATGCATTATTGGTTTACAAAAGGACAAAATACATGTGTATTTTTTAAAGTAGGCACTGATTGATTTAAACTTGAAAACCGTACTTCTAAAATGGATTTAGACACAGAATGATATGTCCTCAAATTATATATTTGAAGCATTGTGATGCCTAGTTATCCATGAAGTGTTTTTGAAAAAGAAATTTATACACTCATCAAATGTATTTAAACTTGTAATATTAGGGCTTTTGGAAAGAGAGGGGAGAGGAGGAAGTAATACACTTAATATGAACAGATTTTTCAGAACAGTGGCTACTTCTCTAGAGGAAATTGGCTAAAAACATAAATTTCATGGAGCTTTGGGAGTATGGTAGTGGTGATTAATTATTTAAATCGATAGACATGGAGTAAAGCAGATTACCCTCCATAAATGTAGGTGAACTTTGTCTTATCAATTAAAGGCCTTAAGAGAAAAAATCTGAGGTCCCTTTAGAAACATCGATCTCTGCCTCCAGACTGTCTTCAGACTGAGACTGCAACCTTATCTCTTCCCTGCTCTCATTTCAGACTTGCCAACTCCCCCCACAATCATGTGAGTCAATTGCTTAAAATAAATCTCTCTCCTCTGTCCTTCTCTTTCTCTTTATATTGATAGATGACAAATAGATGGTAGATGATAGACAGATAGATAGATAGATAGATAGATAGACAGATAGATAGATGATAGATAGATAGATTAGATAGATGATAGATTGCTGGATGGAGGGATGGGTGGATGGATAGATAGATAGATAGATAGATACATAGATAGATAATCCTCTATGGGTTCTGTTTCTCTGGAGAATCTGGATTAATACAGGGAGTTAAGAAAGGACACACTACACTACCCATGGATGCAATAATATTTTCAGAGTCTCAGGCTCAACATTTTATAGAAGCAATACAAATTTGCATAAGAAGTTGTTATATACACATTGTTTATCATTTAATTTATAGAAGTGATTCTAATTTGCATAACTATTTAGTGAGTACATACTGCTTTTCATTATATTAAAAAACTAAATTTATTATTAATTCTTTCCCTGGAAGAACCATTATATATGGCTGTACATATTTTTTGCTGCACAAGAGTGTCTAGCTCAAGGGGCAACTGGGATGGAAATAAAATTTCTGCTCCACATGTAATTTGATTACTCTGGGGATAGATGCACTCAGCTACAGAGATCCCGTTTCCAATTTGTATAAAATAACTTCCACTTGCTAAACTATGATTCAATGACACTTTGTTTACCTACAGTAGGTGGCTCATTTGAATTTGCTGAAAAATACTTTATATGATAGAAACAGTCTTCTCCCTAATTATTGAGAACTGGATTCCTTCTGTACTCTTACATTCTATGATGATAAAGCTACCTTATGTGGTTTAGTGCAAAAACAATAGATGTGTTTTAAGCCAAACTTAAAAGCTGTGTTTTCCAAAATGAATAAATATGGACCCAAATGTAAAAACTTATTTATTAGCTAAAATATTCTTTTGTGCATTTGCAAGAAGATATGTATGGTTTACTCAGGTTTGGATTAAAACAATTATTTTAAATGAAATCTTTAGTAGAATTAATAGAAAGTTATTTGTTTCAATAAAACAAAATCAAATCATTGCATAAGTCAGGTTATTAGCTTGCCATAATTGATTAACAAAAACTTAAGTGCATTATGTTCTAAGCCCCAAACTTGTCATTTAATTTAAGCAGTTCCATTCTTTTAATGATCTGGTTACATTATATGGAGTTTATGTTGTGTTGGCAAAATTATATGATGTTTTAATAATTTTTCAAATTATGTTGAGCCAAACATATGATCAGTTGGACACAACTTTTTTATCAATTACAAGACTTCGATGTTTCCCCATAGTATTTAAATGCTTCTTT
Organism: Cacajao melanocephalus; assembly: GCA_963573385.1. Taxonomy (NCBI): domain Eukaryota; kingdom Metazoa; phylum Chordata; class Mammalia; order Primates; family Pitheciidae; genus Cacajao; species Cacajao melanocephalus. The sequence goes on from CAUYLG010000653.1 coordinate 18,788, forward strand.
AACTTACTTTCCATGGCTTTAAAATCACTACTCTAGTCATTCATATAAACATATTCAAAACTAAATAGTCATTTTCTTATTGACTTTGGTCATCTTTTTACTTTTGTTAAAAATTTAACAGCATTGACATTTCATACTCTCCACTCCCTTTCTCATTTAATCATTATTCCTTTCAATTCCATCTCCCATCTGCCTCCTTGATCCTTCTCCAACTTTCCAATCTTATTGCCACTTCATTTTGATAAGAATTGTTGGAATATTTTCCTAAATGATCTTTCTGCTATCTAGCCCTAATACTTCAGTGAACAACAGCCAAGCAATAAATAAGTGGTGTGTGTGTGTGTGTGTGTGTTTGTGTGTGTGTGTGTGTGTGTTTGCATGGGCACATGCACACTGGCATTTGTTTGTATGAACAAATGTGTGGACACAGAATGATACTGTTTATACCAGTCTGTTAGCATTGGACAGGGGATAGCACTGAGAGAAATTGAGAGAAATAGTAATATTTTGTTTTACAAATCTTTGTAACATTTGACTGGTAAAAAAGAGAAAAAAATCTAAACTTTTGAATATGCTCTATTAACTAAATTTATTGTGACTATTTTTAATCCTGTAACAAAACCACAGTATGATGCCAATTTCTTAATAGCTGTTGATGTGGCAAAGTTAACAGATAATCGCCAATTGAAAGCCAGGCAAAGTCAATTCACAATGAAGCTTTTTCTAAGGGCAAAATAGGTCAAAATGAACTGAGAAATTTGGCTTATAATCTAAAAGAACAAATAAATAACCCAGGCAATTATGTAGATTATGTAATGATTATGTTAAAAAAGTGTGTAGAGACACACACAGACACACACATTTACACATTTGCAATAATCATATAAATTGGTTTTTAAATAAAACAGTATCTAAATAACACAACACCTACAAATATATGTGCATACTTCTATTAAAAACAGAGTTCACCATTTTACTCCAGTTTGACCTAAACATTTCTAAGAAAAGGCTCACTGTAATTATCAGATAGGGATACATGATTTGGCACTATTATCACATAGATTCTTTCAGTGGAAGAATTGGGGATTTTGCACAAGGGAGGGAAAAGGAGTGTGACTTCTGTTAATGATGTATCTGGATGTAAATCTACTTAGGTGGCATTTTCTAGTGTACTTATACAAATTTAATTTATTCAGAATAAAATTGCATTTCTGAGTTCAACCTCAAATGTCTACGGAAAGGTAATGAAATGTGTATGTGTGCATTTATGCATGAATACACATATTTTTGTGAGTATCATAAAAAAAGAACTGCTCAGAAATTTGCTTGTTTACCCTGCAGAATATTTAGTGATGACTGATCAGTCTCACAGGCATCATCGAATCTTCTACAGTCTCAATAACATTTTCCAACCAAATAGGACACAATTATTTAAGAAATTAGGGTTGCAGCAAATCATAAATTGTTGAGTTTTGCAAACTTAAGCAAAGTTCCCAGCTTATTAGAAAGAAAAAAAATCAATACCAATATGAAACATTACAAGATGTGAAGTATCTTTCAATTTTGAACTGCAGTGAATGCTTGAGTATTCAGAAGATAATCAAATTGATGTCTATTGGCTAACTGTGCCAATGCAAGAGAATTGCTGAAGTCTTGAATGCTGACCAAATAGGACTCAAAATCATCAGAACAGAATTTTGCTTATTGACTCTACTTTTCCCTTTGTGACTCAAATTTAACTCTAGCAACAACCACTGAGTTCATTTAGAACAATCTTCTTGTTTTACAAATGAGAAAACTTAGCCTCATCAAGCTTAGTTGTCAAGGTTAGGTCATGGCAAATCACAAATTAGAGCCCTGGGCTTCAGTTAAGAGCTCACAGTAACACTTCAATTTCAATGTAAAAAGGTGGATGGAGGAAATGAGGATGAGATGAATGGGAGGGGCAGGAACATTCCTTACATCCTGCCTAGAAAAATATAGTGTGGCTGAAGCCCTATCTTTGGAAAACCACTGACAGAGACAGGGACCTGGTCAAGGTTTACCTGCAGGTCTTCCTCCTGTCAAGCTTCAGCAATCTACCGTCATCCCTGGATATTTACAGGGGATTGGTTCCAGGACAAATCACTGAATACCAAAATTTATGGATGTTCCTTATGTAAAATGGCATAGTATTTGTTTATGACTGACATATGTTCATTCTCCCATGTACTTGAATCATCTCTAGATAACTTATAAGACCTAATAATGTGTAAATGCTGTATAAGTAGTTGTTATTGTCTTTTTGTTTGTATCATGACTATTATTATGATTTTGAGACAGAGTCTCACTCTGTCATCCAGGCTGGAGTGCAGTGGCACAATCTGCACTCACTGCAGACTTGACCTCCTGGGTTCAGATGATCCTCCCACCTCAGCCTCCCAAGTACAGCTGTGTGTCACCATGCCCCACTAATTTTTTGTAATTTTTATAGAGAGGGAGTTGGGCCAAGTTGCCCAAACTGGTTTCTAACTCCTGGGCTCAAACAGTCCTTCTGCCTCAGCCTCCCAAAATGCTAAGATGACAGGTGTGAGCCGCCGTGCCCAGCCTTAATTGCATTATTTTTATTGTTGTATTAAAATTTATTATTCTTTCCCCCCAAATTTTCTGTCAGTAGAATTTGCAGATAGGAGCCTGATCTGAATCTTTGTAAAATCTTATGGGTTTATTAAGAAATTATCAAATAAATGTTAAATATTTATTTCCGCTCTAAACTTTATGAAGTGTTGTTTTGCAGAATAACTTTCAGAGTTTCTCAAAAAGATTTTTCTTAAACAAATCAAGGCTATACAACAAAAAATTACTAGCTATTCATCAGATATTCATGTTCTTCCTTCCATAGGAGATAGCCATTTCTGAAATGGATATTTTCTGAGAACATCACATCCCAGGTCTCTCCAGTTCCGTGTGAGCATGTGGGTTAAATTTGGTCAATGGAATGTGTTGTAACAGAGCACGTTATAGAGAAAGCACCACACTCTGAGATTGAATCAGGAGTCCTTCATTGCCGGCAACCAAGAGATGGCTAACACTCAAATTTTCTTGGCCCAAGGAAGGGGCTTGATTCCTTTTTATACCTTGATTAAGGGAGGAGAGGGGGAGCCTAGCTGAAGAGGAATTTTACAGAAGCAGAACAAGCAGCTTAGAGGGGAGTGGTTGCAGGCCAGAGTATTTCCAAACAGTCACCAAGGGGGGTCCAAGGAGGAGTATTCACAATAGCAGGTGTGCTTGCCAAGCAGGATGTGGTTACAATGGTTTATGGTAGAATAAGCACAGCCTCAGCGTGACTCAGTTATGTACCCAAGGGAGACATGGAGGGAGAGATGGCAGGGAGGGAGAGGCTAAGATGGGGTCTGTCTGGCTCACAACTAAGATGGAGTCAGTCAGGCTATCACAGAATGTACTTAAAATAATAGGCATCACTTGTAAGCCTATTTCATACAATCTTCACCCATATGTTTCTCCTGACCTTTTGTCCAGCTGGCTACTCATCACAGACATCTTCTCAGGACCACCGGTGAACTCCCAAGTAGATCATCCAGCCTTGCTCAACCTGAATCTGTGAAATACTGCATGAGAGTTCACTCATGACCTACCAACCCCCTAACCCCGGAGACGTGCTCAGCAGTTGGTACTATCTATTCCATGATCAGGAAGTAAACTTACACTGTGTTTGAATCAATATATGCCATGAATTCACAATATACACAGCAATCAGGCAATCTGATCAAATGCAAAGTAAAATTTAAACTGAACATAGTTGTATCAGATTCCAATATTGTTTTTAAGGATAAAATTTATTCTTTTAATGCCTACTGTTCATAATTACAAATATATGTACCTACAACTTAATTACCTTCTTACATTTGTGATCATTTCAAAATTTCTTAGATATGCTGTGTATTTTCTCTACCCCCACAATTATAAACATAGAAAATGTAGAAGCACTAGAGATAATTTAGTTTAACTCTCTAATTTCATCAATCAAAGAATTAAATTGTTAAGATATGTAATAAATTATGGAATGTCATACTAATGAAATGATGAAATCAGAATTCTTTTCCTGATTCCTAGGGTGTTTATTACAATAGATCAAGTTTCTTCCATAACAATAATTGTATCTACATTTCCTTCTTAACAATGGTATGTACATGACTCTTAGCACAATGGATATTTAAAAAATGTCGACTAGATGAACCAATGCTCTTAGGAATTAAATAAAAATTAACTTAAACTAGATTTATATAAATTAATTATAGCAATGGATTGGGTAACTGAAATAATATTCCTAAGCAAACTTAAGCTATTTTATGATAAAATGAAAATTAAAATTTTGTAACCACATAATGCATTTCCAGGAAAAACATATTAAATGTTAGACATTATTCCTTTTAAAGTCCAATGCAAATTATATATCTTGTTCATTATTATGTGAAGTTGAATTAAATGTCATTTATTTTTTAAGTTGAAATGTGGACTGTCTTATTTGAACTTGACAAATCTAAGCAGCAATAAGTTTTAAAGTAGCTCTAATGAGCACATTTTATTATTTGTTAGATTTTTGAATTTATGTTTTCTGTATATGTTTAAAACTTACAAGTTAAACATCCCAATTATATAAATATAATTACTGAATTGTATATCTTTCTATAAATGAACATACTTAGAAAATAGTAAACATGAAGTCTGGTTTTCAGTTGTCCAATTCATGATAAATAATTTGACTGGTGAAGGATAAAGTCATGGCAGATTTCCAAAAAACTTGGAAAGTGTTTGGTTAGAAGGAATGCTTACATGATAGCTATTTTAAAAAATAAAAACTAAATCTAACTACTCATACATTTGAAGTTATATTTTTGTTTTATAATATTTTCATAGTGTTATCTTTTAGCTAGATTTTTTTACAGATAGAAAATCCTGTCTACACACTAATTAAGAGTAAGGCAGACAATTCTCAAAAAAGTAGCCACAGAAATCAAATCGTTTTTTCATATAATTAATTTAGGTGTTATATATTTAAATATCATATGAAATAACCTACTTGTATCTTTAGTAGTATTAACTTTTTCAGTATAAGCCCTGTTTCTTTAATTGTCTTATTCATTTTTATGGTTGAAAACATATTTTACTATACATACTATCGCACAGTACCACCATACTGTTGAAACATTTGTATGATGAAAGTTTTGAGAAACCTAAAATGTACTTGCCACTTCTATCCATCTTTTATCACAAAAGTTACCTTACATGAGATAATTTGAAAATCAGTGACAAAATCTGAACCCCTTCCAAGAACAAAAAGTAATTAATACCCTGAAATTATGTTTTCTCCTTTTCATCTGTATTTTCCCTGTCTTCAAGATACTAAAAGAGAAAGCGCCTTCAGGAGCCTTCACAACCTCTGTTATGCTTGAAAACAGTCACCTGAAACGTAAGCTTACTCTTTCAGGTGCTTATTTTTAGGAAAGGGTTTACTTCCAGGTACCAACAGGTGGATGACAGATGAGCCTTCTTAGGTGACATGAAGGTGTGATCATAAAGACATTAAATGAGATACAGCCTCATTAGTCATTGCAAGAAAACTGGATATATCTCATAATACATTCACATGTTAAAATACTATTTAATAGCTGGGTGTGGTGGCTCACGCCTGTAATCCCAGCACTTTGGGAGTCTGAGGCATGTGGATCACGAGGTCAGGAGTCCAAGATCATCCTGATCAACACAGCAGAACCCCACCTCTACAAAAAATACAAAAATTAGCTGGGCATGGTGGCAGGTGCCTGTAATCCCAGCGACTCAGGAGGCTGAGTCAGGAGAATTGTTTGAAATTTGAAGGTGGAGGTTGTAGTGATGGGAGATTGCATCACTACACTCCATCCTGGCTGACAGAGTGAGACTCCATCTCAAAAATAAAAAAATAAATAAATAAATAAATAAATAGGACTTTGTAGTAGTGAAAATGAATAAACTACCATTTCAAAAGGATAAATGCCACAAATATAAGGTTGAGCCCAATAAATGTCACTCAGTTAAAAATGTTATTTTTAAATGTAAAGTCAAATACGTAGGATCTTGTATATTTAAATATAAAATACATATATGAATGTATGTGTATACAGTAAAGCTAAAATTTCAGTGAATGGCAAACACACAGCCCTTCATGATAGCAGATATTCGGGGGTGGAAAGGTTGGTGTTAATGACAAAAGGGATGAAATCGTCAATTGACAGGATGATCATCTATAACTTAATCTCTGTGATGGGCACTTTGGGGTCCTTTTATTGTTACTAATTTTATGAATAACAGTATGTATTATTTTATCTGTGTGAAATATTTTACTAAGAGCAATAAAGTAGATTGAAAAATTAATGGAAGGCTGATTCCTCAGGAAAAATGTAAAGGAGGCACTAATGAATAAAATATCAGATGCAGCTGTCCTTGAAGTCTTTTCTTTTCCTAAAAAGAAAAATGAGCAGTTTATCACCTATTAAACATGGTATTTAAATCAGTGGGTTTACCTATTAATAAGATAACCATTGAGAAAAAATATATGAACCTAGATCCCTTTTTTGCTACTTCTATATCCCAGGATTCCAGATGCCCTTAGATAACTAAATGTAAAAACGTAAAAGCTATTTCAAAACCCATAAGTAATTAGTTTTATAACTTTGAGAGGGGAGATCTTTCAAATCCAGGGCTGGTGTAGGATGAACTGAATGAGGCAAGTGCCTCACTGACCTCTTTTGCGCAATTAGAAGGGATGCCAGAAAACTCAGTAATCAAGATAATATTTAAAACATTATACTGAAATATTTTAAGTACTTAAATGTTCTAAAAATCAAAGCTATCTATCATGAACACAATTTTAACTAAAGAAAGATTATTATTGTTGATGTTTGAATTAAATAATTGCTCTAAATCCAGAAACCATGAAGAAACTACAAAGAACAAGCATGATAACATGAAAACTAAATGATGAATGGTGATGATAAGTTATGTATGCCCAAATTTTTACTAAAAAAAAAAAAAGAATGAGAGAATTGAGTATAAATTGGTTATAACATATCTTACAAATGTTATAGCACATCTTATAATTCAATATAAAAATTGGCAAATGATATAAACATTTCAAAAAAGAGTAACAAATGTTCAACTAATATATGAAAATGTTTAATAAGTATACACATATCAAATCAATCAATTATAATTATTATATAATTAGATACCTTATAAAATATTAAAATAGGTAATATATAACTAATACATTCTGATAAATAATACCAAAGATATATATGTACATGTATATAAAGCAAACTTGATATCTTAAAATATGAGCATCATTTATAAATTTATAAACCATGCAAACTTGAACAAAATAAAATGAAATTTAATTCAATTGGACAAAAATAATGATTTAACCATTTGATTCTAGAAATCAAAGAATGCAAATTATTATGATAATGAGAAACTAATCTCAAACTCTAGATGAGAAAAGAAAAATAATTAGTGATGCTCACTCTTAGTAAACCATGATTTTAAGAAAGTCTGAGATACTTCTGCTTAGCATATGATAATTTCAATTCTGAAACTTTCTTGAAGAAATAGTCAAAAGACAAATGTAATGGAAGTTCATTTCAGTGTAAATTATATTTGTGAAAAATACAAAAGAGGTACTGATAATATAAAAATTATAAACCTGCAGATTAAGACATAGGTTTTATTCCTATTGACTAATTTGGAAAAATATTTGTAATATAATCTTATTTGAAAAATCAAGTTACAAAATAGCATGCATAATACAACTGCATACATTTTATGAATATAGGTATATGTGTTTTAGCGTTCCTAGAACATTTTGGGAACATGTTCAACAAAATCTTATCATAAGACATCTATTTGAATAGATAAAAGGTGGTTTTCACTTTCTTATGACTATCTTGCATTATTTCCTGTACGATTAGTTTTGTAACTTGACAAAATTAAATTAATTAAAATGTAATTTAGAAATTTAAAGGGGGGATTTTTATTAAAATCCTTGGTAAAAGTAAAGCTAGACATCAAAAGTAATTAATTTAAGTGAACTTTGGTGACATGTTACCTGTGCTTCAAGCAGTAAGAATTGATGAATATCATTTCAGCTGCTGAACTGGGATGACTTAGTCTTAATTCCGTCATCTCATGTATTTTTTTTTTCCTGTAGTGGAAAGCTTGAGTGTGCTCTGCTTAGCTTGAGACAGGTTGGATTTATAATATAATATATGTCAGTCAATAGTATCAATTTATATACTTAGGATAAGTGAAAATGAATAAATGCAAATATGGCACATTTCTTGCTAAATAAGATGACAAGAACATTTAAGCAACACATCTTAATATTCCAAGTGAACAGGCATACTAGTGAAATCCAGCATCTAGATTGTAGGACTGAGCAAAGAAACTCTATTTGCTTTCATGGGTAAAGTTTGGAAAACTAAGGGTATTGGGACTGTAAAAATATAATCAGATATATTCTATAAAGCAGCTCTCATGATGGTAATAAAAATCCCTTATTCTGAAGAATAAGGAGATGCTGGAGCACTGTAGAGACAGCTCAGCCAAGTCGCATTATTGGGTGTTTAAATTATTATAATTGCTGTTATTGCTGTTGCCATTATTGTTGCATTGCTGTTATTTTAAATATTTAGGGGACTCACATCGTGAAAATTGAAGATTGCAGAAAAGATAAACAACCACCCTTGTACCATGCACCCAAGAATTCTAGTTCCCTGCCTTACAGGCCAGTACCCTTACAGATTCACGTAATGAACAGAGTAAGGAGGTAAATAACTCCGTGATATTTCATAGTTATCACATAAGCCTTCTTTGATATTTATATATTTGAGGTTAATTATCATATTTGCCAACTCTATCATTTTTGAAACTGTATGAAGACAGAAGAGATTTTTAAATAAAATTAACTATCATTTCCTAAAACTGATTTAAAGGATGAACTCCAGTTGTTTATTATTATTATCTTTATTTTACTTTTTTGTTGGGGAGGGGACTGAGTCTTGTTCTGTTGTCCAGGCTGGAGTGCAGTGGCACAATCTTCGCTCACTGCAACCTCCGTCTCCCGGGTTTAAGCGATTCTCCTACCTCAGCCTACTGAGCAGCTGGGATTACAGTCATGTGCCACTACCACACCTGGGTAATTTTTGCATTTTTGTAGAGATCAGAATTCACCATGTTGGCCAGGCTGGTCTCAAAACTCCTGACCTCAGGTGATCTGCCCACCTCGGCCTCCCAAACTGCTGGGATTACAGGCATGAGCCACCAAGCCTGGCCTACTTAAGTGTTTTTACCAAAAAACAAAACAAAACAAAACAACAACAACAACAAAAAACCAGTAATCCAGTCCATCTTCTTAGTTAGCCATCATTCTAAATAACAGACGATGAACAAAAATTAATCAAAATTAGTAATGATATAGAAATAAAGTCAAGGAATTATTCATTTTAATGCTATCAGAAAACTTGGTTACCAGATTCATGAAATTGGCTGTATAAGCTCCTCCTGTATTATAAATTTCAAATTATGAATTTTCACAGCTATGAAGGAAGATTCTTTCCTGAGAAGAAATATTACCTCTGCCTGCTATCGAATGCCTTATAATTTGTATGCTGTCATCTTTGTCTCCTTTATTGCACTGCTTCTAATCTTACTGTGTGCTCATTTTGTCCTTAGTGTAGAGGTGCTTTATGAATAATTTAAACCCATCATATTCGATAAATATGAAAAACCATGAGAAGGTTGAAAGTGCTAATAAGTTCTGTGGTGCAGCTAAAATGAAAATTGAAGTCAAGATCATTTAAAAGCCCAAAGGAATGAGAAAAATCACACATGTTGCCTGTGCTTATGGGAAAAATTATCAGAGTAAGAACTAGTCTGAAAAACATATAAAGCAAATGATGCAACCTATAAATAATTTAATCAACAATAATCAGCAAGGGATGAGAAAAGCAATTAATTAAATAACAACACTTTTGAGTGTGTGCCTAAAGGATTATCTCCAAAGTTAGAAACTTATTTGTAAAATGTTAATTCTGAGGAAGTTCAAGAAGTTAAAAGATAGGCATGCTGAAAAAGCTACCAATAGCAAATTTTACTCAGAACGTATGATTGTCCATGTTCAAGGTTCAATTCTGCCAATGAAAATGAGTGGTAAAGCAATAAGGTATTAAGCAGTTCTTTGGAACACCTACGGGATGATAAAGAAAGAGTGTTACTACTCTCATTAGATACTTTAGCACATAACACATTGTTCTATTTTGAGAGAAGTTCAACAAGGAAATGTGCGTCTGTAAATAGGGGAAGGACATTCTATTTGAAATACTTAAAGGGTAGATATATTTCTATTTGGCCTACAAAGTAAGAGCAGCCTTTGGAACGGAACCTTTCTCCAATATAGGCATGCATTACTTAATGATAGGAATATTTTTTCAGAAATGTGTCCTTAGGCAATTTCATTGAGTTGCTAACATCAAGGAGTATACTTACACAAACCTAGACAATACAGCCTACTACACACCTGGGCTACAAAGTTATACAGGAGTATACTGTATTGGATACTGTACCCAATTGTAATACAATAGTAAATATTTGTGTATCTAAACATAGAAAAGGTACAGTAAAAATACCGTGCTATAATCTTATGGGACCACATTTGCATGTGCAGTTCTTTGACAGTATCATCATTATGTAGTACCTGACTGTAATTAAAGATGTAAATATAGATATAGATCAATTCTGATGCATCGTTATCCATAATTTATTTTTAAATAACTATAATTTATAGATAATATAATGTGAGCCAAAAAGGCAAACCACATGTGTAATTTCTTTCTTTTTTGATATCATTATAAATCAACATGAAGTTATAAGAAATAGCACTGAGCGATATCTTGTTCCCTTTACCCAGCTTCCTCCACCGGCAACATCTTGCAAAACTATAGTTTTTAAGTCATGAATTATATATTCCTCTAGATACGATTTTCAGATAAAACTTTGTTCATATGTTGCTCAAATGTTCCATAGCCTTACTATTTATCTGACTAACTGATAAATAGTTAGGTATGGAATATTTGAACAACATATGAACAATTGTTGTTCATCTATCAATTACTGAAAGAGAAAATACATAATATTTTCTGCATAGATTAATAAATTACTTCTTATAAATCAACATGAAGTTATAAGAAATAGCACTGAGCGATATCTTGTTCCCTTTACCCAGCTTCCTCCACTGGCAACATCTTGCAAAACTATAGTTTTTAAGTCATGAATTATATATTCCTCTAGATACAATTTTCAGATAAAACTTTGTTCATATGTTGTTCAAATGTTCCATAGCCTGACTATTTATCTGACTAACTGATAAGTAGTAAGGTATGGAACATTTGAACAACATATGAACAATTTTTGTTCACCTATCTATCAATTACTGAAAGAGAAAATATGTAATAGTTTTCTGCATAGATTAATAAATTACTTCTTATAATTTTTGCTTCTAATACTTTGAGGCTATTTTATTAAGTGAATGCTAGTTTAGAATTATTATTTTACTTATTTTTACTATTTTATATCTACATTATTTCATATGTATACACATATATATGTATATATATATACACACACACACACATATATATATATATATGTATATATACACACATATCTCCTAGTATACTGAATTTTTCCCTAATAATGCCCTTTGGCTTACAAAGTCTATTTTTTCAGACATGCTTTCTCTTTACCAAATACCATGAATTTGGTATTCATCTGAAATATAATTTTCCCACCTTAAAATTCAAACCTTTCATGTCCTTACATTGTAAATTTGTCCTTACATTGTAAGTTTGTACCATACAAATACAAACATGGTAATTATAACAGATATGGATACTTGTTACATTATCTGACAAGTTCAATCCATTTACATTTATTTAGATTATACGTATTTGTAGATTTTTTTTCCTTATCATTTTACATTGTGCTTTTTATTTATCTTTTTCAAAGCATCTTGGTTTTTCTCCTGTTTTTTTCCCTTAAATTGAGTTTTTAAAAAATTTTATTTGCTTACCTCTAATAATTTAAAATTATATACAATTGCTAGTTTGAGTCATTATTATTAAAAATAACGGTTATATTTAACCACATTCTAATTTTAATCAATGTCGTTACTTTCTTCCCAAATATCATAAGAACTTACATTCTTAGCTCTAATTATATCTGTACAAAAAACCAAATTATTATATTCTGGCATTTTGTTTCTAGATTATGTTTTCTTATTGAATTAAACATTACTATTACCATTTTATACAGTTGATATTTGTTTACATCTACTTACATATTTACCAATATTTTTGTTGGTAACCATGGTGCAAGAAGAACCATTTTTTCTTGCATCGCTAATGATCATTTTGCCATATTATCCTTCTTCCTGAAGTTCATCCTTTACAGAAGATGTGTTGGTGGAAAACACTAAATTTAGTTTATCTGAAAATGTCTTATTTTGGAAAGATAGCTTTGCTAGGAGTACAATTCTAAGTTGACAATTATTTTCCATTAGCACTTTTTAGGTGTTATCCATTGTTTCTGCCATACCCTTTACAATTGTAGCTATTGTAATTGTAATAAAATTTTTATTTTATGTTGTACGTTATTCTGCAGAATCTCACTCAAGGTGGCATTTCCATTTTGTTATTTATTTGTGAGAATAGGCTGAGCTCATATGCAGTAACCAGGAAATGGTTACAGCAAGCCCTGGGCAAGACCCAGTGCTGTGCTGGCTTCAGGTCTGACCAAGCACAGTCATATTGATGATGGCCACAGGGATGCTTGTCTCAATTCACCCTCAGATTTAGGTGGCTCAGAATATAGAGAGACTTTGCTTGCTTGGGACAAGGTAAGAGAAGAGAGCAAGTCTCCACCTGGTAATTCAGATAATTCTCTTAGATCTTGTCCAAGACCATCAAGGTAGTACTCTATAAGTATGCAAGAACCACAGCATTGCTGGGTGTGGGGTGACCCTAAAGCAGATAAACAGCTTGTATTACAACACCCATTTTCTTTCAAATGTCTGGAAAACTGTCCCAAAAAAGAATGGGTACAAACAAGCCCAGACAATGAAGACTGAATTAAATACATCACTCTTCAATGCTCAGACATCAAAGAATATCTACAAACCTCAACACCAACCAGAAAAATATAACCTCACCAAATAAAATAAATAAGACATGAGGGACCAGACCTGGAGAAACAGAGATATGTGATTTTTCAGAGAGAGAATTCAAAATAGCTTTGTTGAGAAAACTCAAAATAATTCAATATAACACAGAGAAAGAATTCAGAATTCTATCAAATAGATTTAACAAAGAAATTGAAATAATTAAAAAGAGTCAAGTAGAAATTCTGTAGATGAAAAAATGCAACTGGCATACTGAAAATAGTATGAGTCCTTTACTAGAAGAAGTGATCAAGCAGAAGAAAGAATCTGTGAGCTGCAAGACAGGCTATTTGAAAATATATAGTCAGTGAAGACAAAAGAAAACAAATAAAAAACAATGAGACATGCCTACAAGATTTAGAAAGTAGCCTCAAAAGGACAAATCTGAGTTATTGGCCTTAAAGTAGAGATAAAGATAGAGGTAGAAAGTTTATTAAAGAGATAATAAGAGAAAACTTCTCAAACCTAGAGAAAGATCTCAATTCCAAGTACAAGAAGGTTATGGAACACCAAAAAGATTTAACCCAAAGAACAGTACCTTAAGGCATTTAATAATCAAACTCTCAAAGATCAAGAATAAAAAAAAAGATTCTAAAAGCAGCAAGAAAAAAGAAATGAATACCATACAGTGGAGCTCCAATCTCCCTGGCAGCAGATTTTCAGTGGAAACCTTACAGGCCAGGAGGGAGTGGCATGACATATTTAAGTGCTGAAGGAAAAAAATATACTTTTAACCTAGAATAGCATATTTGTTGAAAATATCCTTAAAACATGAAGCAGAAATAATGACTTTCATAAACAAACAAAAGCTGAAGGATTTCATTCAACACAAGACCTGTCCTACAAGAAATGCTAAAGGGAGTACTTCAATCAGAAAGAAAAGGATTTAAATGCAAAAGAAGCAATCACCTGAAAGTTAAAAACTCACTGGTAATAGTAAGTACACAGAAAAACAGAATATTATAACAATGTAACTGTGGTGTGTAAACTACTTTTATCCTAAGTAGAAATGCTAAATGATGAATGAATCAAAATCAAATCTGCAACTTTTCAGGACATAGTACCATAAGATATGAAAAGAAACAAGAAAAATGTAAAGCTTAGTATATCAATAAAAAATCATGAAGTTAAGGTGTAGCATTTTTATTAGTTTTCTTTTTGTTTGTTTGTTTATGCAAACAGTGTTATCAGGTTAAAATAATGGTTTATAAGATAGTATTTACAAGCCTCGTGGTAACCTCAAACCAGAAAACATACAAAAAATAAAAAGCAAGAAAGTAAATGGTATCACCACAGATAATCAACTTCAAAAAAGAAAGATAGAATGGAAAGAAAGAATGAAGAGAAGACCACAAAACAACCAGAAAACAAATAACAAAATAGTAGGAGTAAGTCCTTACTTATTAATAACATTGAGTGTAAACAGACTAAACTGTCCAATCAAAAGATATAAAGATCCTAAATGGATTAAAAAAAAAGACCCATTGATCTATTGCCTGTAAGAAACACACTTCTCCTATAAAGACACACATAAACTGAAAATAAAAGAATGGAAAAAAGATATTCTATGCCAACAGAAAAAACAAATGAGCAGGAGTAGCTATATTTACATCAGACAAAAAAATTTTCAAGACAAAACCTATAAGAAGAGACAATAAAGGTCTCTATATAATATGATAAGCAGGTATATTCAGCAAGAAGATACACAACAGGCATATGTTGGGTGTACATGATTTTAAATATATACATATTGAAGATATATATACATATCCAATGCTGGGGTACCCAGATATATAAAGCAACTCTTATTAGAGCTAAAGAGAGAGATAGGCTCCAATGCAGTTTTAAATGGACACTTCAACACTCCACTTTCAGCACTGGACAGATCTTCCAGGCAGAAAATCATCAAGGAAATACCAGACTGAATCTGCACTATAGACTAAACGGATCTAATAGATATTTACAGAACATATTTTTCCAAGAACTGCAGCATACATATTCTTTTCCTTAGCACAAGGATTATTCTCAAGGATAGATCATTCTCAAGGATATGATAAGTGACAAAACAAGTCTTAACATATTCCAAATATTGAAATAATATCCAGCATTTTCTCTGACCACAATGGAATGCAACTAGAAATTAATAACCAGGGGAATTTTTGGAAACTATACAAATGTATGGAAATTAAACAATACACTTCAAAATGACCAATGGGTCAATGAAGAAATTAAGATGAAAATGGAAAAATTTCTTGAAACAATTGAGAATGGAAACACATATGCCAAAACTTATGGTATACAGCAAAAACAGTGCTCAGATGGAAGTTGAAGTTTATAGCTGTAAGTGCCTACATCAAAAAAGTAGAAACATTTCAAATAAACAATGTAATTATGCATCCTAAAAATACTGGAAAAGCAAGAGCAAACCAAATCCAAAATTAGTAGAAGAAAAAAAAGTTAAAAATCATAGTAGAAATAAGTGAAATTGAAAGAAAAAAACAACATAAAGGTCAATGAAACAAAAAGTCAATTTTTAGAAAAGTTAAACAAAATTGAGAAACCTTTAACCAGACTAAGAAAAAAAGAAGATACAAATAAAATCAAAAATGAAGAAGGGAAACATTACAATCAGAAATTCAAAGAATCACTAATAGCTACTGTGGGCAACTATATGCCAATAAATTGGAAAATCCAGGAAGAAAAATGGACAAATTCCTAGACACATGCAACCTATCAAGATTGAACCAGGAAAAAATCCAAAACTTGGATAGATTAATGGCAAGTAATGAGATAGAAGCCATAATAAGTCTCCCAGCAAAGCAAAGCATGGGACCTGATGGCTTCATTGCTTAATTCTATCAAATATTTAAAGAACTAATACCAATACTACTCAAACTCCAAAAATCTAGATGAAGAGAGGTAACTTCCAAACTCATTTTATAAGGCTAGTGTTACCTTGATATCAAAACCACACAAATGCACATCAAAGAAAGAAAACTACAGGCCAATATCTCTAATGACTATTGATGAAAAAATCCTGAACAAAATACTAGCAAACCAAGTTCAACAATACATTAGAAAAGTCATTAATCATAACCAAGTGTGATTTATGCCTGGGATGCAAGGATGGTTCAACATACAATTCAATGTGATATATCATATCAACAGAATGAAGGATAGAAATCATATGATCATTCCAACTGATGCTGATAAAGCATTTGATAAAATTCAACATCCCTTCATGATAAAATCTCTTTAAAAACTGAATATAGAAGAAACGTACTTCACCATAATAAAAGCCATATATAACAAACCTATAGCTAGTATACGGAATGGGAAAATACTGAAAGCCTTTTCTCTAAGATCTTAAACATGGAAAAGATGCCCACTGTCATGACTGTTATTCAACATAGTACTGGAAGTCCTAGCTAGAGCTATCAGATAAGGAAAAGAAATAAAGGCCCTCTAGGTTTCAAAGGAAGAAGTTAAGTTATTCTTGTTTGCAGATGATATGCTCTTATATTTGAAAATTGAAATAATCTACAGATGAAAACTGTTAGAACTGATAAATTCAGTAAAGTGACCTGATGCAAAATCAACATACAAAAATTAGTAGCATTTTTGTATGCCAATAGTGAATAATCTGAAAAAGACATAAAAAAGATGATCCCATTACAACAGCCACACATGAAATTAAATACCTAGGAATTAACCAAAGAAGTGAAAAGTAATGAAAACTACAAAACACTGATGAAAGAAATTGAACAGGACACTAAAAAATGGAAAAATATTTTCCTGTTCATGGATTGGAAGAAAAAATATTGTTAAAATGTTTATACTACCCAGAGCAATCTATAGATTCAATGTGCTCACTATCTAAATGACATTTTTCACAGAAATAGAAAAAAAATCCTATAAATATGGATCAAAGAAAAGACCCATTATAGCCAAATATATCCTAAGCATAAAGAACAAAATTGGAGAAATTATATTACCTGACTTCAAATTATACTACAGAGCTATAGTAACCAAAACAACATGGCACTTAAATTAAAAACAGACACATGGATCAATGGAACAGAATAGAGAACCCAGAAACAAAGCCCACATCAACAGTGAACTCATTTTTGACAAAGGTGCCAAGAACATGCAATGGGGAAAAGACAATCTCTTCAATAATTGGTGCTGTGAAAACTGGATATCCAGATGCAGAAGAATGAAAATTGACCCATATCTCTCACCATATACAACAACTGAATAAAAATGAATTAAAGACTTAAATCTAAGACTTCAGATTATAAATTACTATAACAAAATATTGGGAGGGCACGGTGGCTCAAGCCTGTAATCCCAGCACTTTGGGAGGCCGAGGTGGGCATATCACGAGGTCAAGAGATTGAGACCATCCTGGCCAACATGGTGAAATCTCGTCTCTACTAAAAATACAAAAATAAGCTGGGCATGGTGCGTACCCCTGCAGTCCCAGCTACTAGGGAGGCTGAGGCAGGAGAATCGCTTGAACCCAGGAGGTGGAGGTTGCAGTGAACTGACATCGTACCACTGTACTCCACCCTGCCAACAGAGTGAGACTCCATCTCAAAAAAATAAAAAAAAAAAAAAGAGAGAGAGAAAGAAAAAAAAGAAACTCTCCAGGACATTGGTCTGGGCAAACATTTCTTGAGCAATACCCCCACAAGCATGGGCAACCAAAACAAAAATGGATAAATGGAATCACATCAAGTTAAAAAGCTTCTGCACAGCAAAAGAAACTATCAATAAATTGAAGAGATAACTCACAAAATGGGAGAGAATATTGACAAACTACCCATCTGACAAAGGATTAATAACCAGAATAAATAAGGAGCTCAAACAACTCTATAAGAAAAAGTCTAATAATCTGATTTTAAAAATGAGCAAATATTTGAACACATATTTCTCAGAAGAAGACATGCAAATGGCAAACAGGCATATGAAAAGGTCCTGAAAATCACTGGATTATCAGAGAAATGCAAATCAAAACTGCAATGAACATTATCTCACCCCAGTTAAAATGGCTTATATCCAAAAGAGAGGCAATAACAAATTCTGGTGATGATGTGGAGAAAAGGGAACCCTTGTATATTGTTGATGAGAATATAAATTAGTACAACCAATGTGGAGGACAGTTGGGAGCTATCGTATGATCCTGCAATCCCATTGCTGGGTATATACCCAAAATAACGGAAATCAGTGTACCAAAGAGATATCTGCACTCCTATATTCATTGTAGCACTGTTCACAGTAGATAAGTATTGGAAGCAACCTAGGTGTCCGTCAACAGATGAATGAAGAAAATGTAGTACATATATATATATATATAATGGAATAGTATTCATTCATAAAAATGAATGAGATCCTGTCATTTGCAACAACACAGATGAAATCGAAGATAATTGTGTTAAGTAAAATAAGCCAAGCACAGAAAGACAAGCATCACCTGGTCTCACTTGTTTGTGGGATCTAAAAATCAAAACAATTGAACTCATGAACACAGAGAGTAGAAGAAAGGTTATCAGAGACTGGGAATGATAGTTGGGTCAGGAGGAAGAGGGGATAGACAATAGGTACAAAAAATGGTTAGAAAGAATGAATAGGATCTACTATTTGATAGCACAACAGGATGACTTATAGTCAAAATAACTTATTTGTACATTTTTAAATAACTAAAAGAGTGTAACTGAATTGCTTGTAACACAAAGGAAAAGTACTTAAGGGGATAGATACCCCATTCAAAAAATAAAATAAAGCTAATGAGCATGTCAAAAAAATTTAAAGAAAGAAAAAAAAGACTACCCAATGCAAGCCTTTTGCTTATACATATCCAAAAACACCACTATGAAATTGCATTTTTTTGGTATAAGTTTACCACTCTGGTTGTGTGGTTTTTTTATTTTGTTTTCTTTGCTTGCTTGCTTGCTTTTGTTTCTAATTTGTTTTGTTTTGCTTTTGCTTTCACTCTGCAGAATTTATTTACTCTCTTTGGAGCCCTGTTTTGCATTTAAACATAGGTTTACAGTAATTCATCCAGCATTTCTAAATGTTCTGTACACAATTGGTTTTTCTGGATACATCTGACTGTTGTATTATCAGCTATTGAAGTGCAAAATCTCCTTGTTCACCCAACAGTACATGTTATTTATCTTTTCTATTTTGCTGCACAAGAAATGTGCTTCAGTTTTTTTTTTATTGTGACTATAATACTATAATATGAACACTGATAATTTTAGTCATTTCTCCAGTGATAGGCATCCAGATTATTTTATTGTTTATTATTACAATACACGACTGAAACCATACCCTCATATATACACACCTTCCTATGGAAACGTGGAAAGGTTTTTCTAGCAGAGAGAGAGGGATCCTGGAATCATAAAATACGCTCATTTAATTGTAATGAACTTTCATGTTTCCTTCCAAAGTGGCTTTGCCCTCTTATATTGAGGACAGCATTCATTTCCTGAAGTCTGTTCAATACACTCCAAGATAAATTGTGTGCTTTCCTAAAGTAAAATATTACACTACATTTTTCTTTTAAATTTGTCTGATTACTATTAGACTGAATGCTTACACATACTGATTAGGCATTTATATTATCTTTTCTTTTGAACTACCTTTTCATTATATGTCCACTGGGTTTTGTTTTCTTGATGATTTGAAATCACATGAGTCTTATGTTTGTAATATGTTGCAAGTATTCTTTCCCAGTTATGTACTTAATTCACATCAGTTCACTGTGTCTATTTAAGAACAAACAATGAAGAGTAAAGATTACTTTGTGCAGAGTTCACAATGGTTTCAGATTTCTTTGCTCTGTTGAACTGATTCTTCAGAGCAAAACAAAACAATATATTGAATAGAATATAATGGATGGTGATGAGCATTTCTCCTTTGCAATTTCTGAAAAGCTGTTAGTGCTTCCATCATTTCTTTAAGCATTTCTGATCGTGTTTATATGTTATAATTAGGTAGTCTCTTCAGAGAAAAAGTTAAGGGAGAGTTTTCTTATTTGTTGTTTGTCTCTGTTTTTGTTCACTGTTCGTTTATGACAACATCACACTGTTTAAGTCACTCCACTACCAGGCTCTGGAGAAATGTAAAATAACACACTAACCTCATAACTACAGCCTATTTGTTCACTCTTGACAGTCCATGAGATATTCTTTATTTTTCTTTCTTTTCTTTAGTGAAATATTTAATATTGAAATCTTTCCTGCAAATTAAAAAACAACAACAACACTACAGACCTTCTATTTCAGTGACTATCTGAAGCTGTAATTCTAAAGGTATGCAGAAAGTCTTGTAGTAGAAATGTACTGGTTATTTATTTAATATCACAAAATTAGGACCATAATAAATTGTCTCAGTTCTTTTCAAATAAAACTGTAAATAATAGTAATGCTTAGGAAGTGAAGAATTATTTAGATAATAAAAAACTTAAAAATAAATTGCTCTAAGAGAAGAGTAGCTTATCATGGCTTTGTCATTCCCACCATGCCATTTCAGAATTTAGTACAGGCACACCTCAGAGATATTGCACATTTGCTTCCAGACCATTGCAATAAAGTGAATATTGCAATAAAGTGAGTCACACAAATGTTTTGGCTTCCCAGTGCACATAAAAGTTACTTTTACACTGTAATTGCTACAGTTTAGTAACTGTGCAATGGCATTAGGTCTTAGAAAAAACAATGTACATAACTTACCTAAAAAATACTTTATACCTATCCCAAATAGCCAAGGTCAAAGCATTGGCATAAATTATGTGGAAATTTAATAATAATAAGGCTGATGATAATGATAACAATTATGAAGCAATGCCTTTTTTCTTAAAAGCAATGAAAAAATGCAGAGTAGATGTATCAATTATCACTTCAGTAATGCTTCATAAAAAAATGCATGAAAAATTAGTTGTTTACAATGGCCAATGTATATGATTTCTCATAGCTTTATGGGCTAGCAGACTTGCTCTGCTGATCTGAGCCAGGTTCAATTGAGACAGACTGGGTTCTCTCATGCACCTGCACATATTTCGTTTGGTAGGCTTGGGGCACACTGTTCTAAGATGTCCCTTTGCTGGGCAATTGAGCATTCTTCTACATGTCTCTCATACTAATCTAGCAGGCTAGCTGAACACATTCTTGTGATAGTGGCAGGGGTCAAAAATAAAAAGTAGAACGCTGCAAGTCAAATTCAAGCCTCTGCTATCATCAACCCTCTGCTATCATCATTCAAGCCTTGTGGTAACATTAATTGCCAAAGCAAGCTCATGGAGCAGCCATGAGTCAGCCTGAGAAGGAACTGTAGAGCTACAGGGCAAAGGACTTTGATTCCTGGAAACCATTAAGATGGCACCTTAATGCAATCAATCTACCTCAGTAGAAATGGATTTTTATAGTACGTAGAGTTTTTAAATTTTATTTTATACATAGAATTGTAAAATTAAAAGTTTTATTTCTTTTTTATGCCTCTTTAAGTGGGGCTTTGGTCAGACAATTGCTGAAATATATTTAATGATATTTTTTGTGAAATGATTTACTTAAAAGGCTTATCAGGATGGAGCCATGCTGGTTTATTTGCAGAATATTAGGGTTGGCTTTATAAATAGAGTCTTGCAAAAAATGTTAAGGCCTATTATTATTTGTTTAAAAATGAAAATACCAGCTGGGTGTGGTGGCTCATGCCTGTAATCCCAGTACTTTGGAGGTCGATCTGGTGGATCACTTGAGGTCAGGAGTTCAAAACCAGCCTGATCAAAATGGCGAAACCCCGTCTCTACTGAAAATACAAAAATTAGCCAGGCACAGTGTTGGTTGCCTGTAATCCCAGCTACTCGGGAGGCTGAGGCACAAGAATTGCTTGAACTCAGGAGGTGGAGGTTGCAGTGAGCTGAGATCTTGCTGTTGTACTCCAGCCTGGACAACAGAGTGAGACTCCATCACAAAACAAAATGAAACAAAACAAAAATGAAACTACCTACTTGGTATGAGATTCTGAATCAAAAGTTTGTGGCAAAAGACATGCTACACAAAAGTATTTAGAACACCTTCAACTATTGTAACTTGTAGAAAGATTAGTCTAAATACCAGTTTTCATTACAATAAATAAATTTCTATGTTGCTCATAAGGAATGTAGGCAATTTTTATTCTGTAACAGTCTTAAAAATCATAAGCTGAATCTAATGATATAAAAGTGTAATAATAACAAGGAATAATCATTTTTACCTTCCTTGGCCTTGCAAGGAAAACATGACTGAAAATGTAAATTAAGGAAATGAAAAAGAAAATATGAGTGGGTAAAAATGAAATGGTGCAAAACTAAATCTAAATGATTTTCAAAGACAACCAGCAAAATTACTAATTTGGATTTCAAAACTGAACTATGCCATAGAGTTGGAAAGAAACAGCATTGCAGTGAGTAATGTGAATAACAATGATCTTTTGCAATATATTTCATACTTTGTAATAGGTGTTAGGTTTTGGTTTTATTGGTTATTGGTTTTTTTAAACAAATAGGAAATAGTCTTTTTACAGAAGACTTAACACAGAGGACAAATAATGTGGAAATTTGGAGCTGAATTGAAAAAAATCAATGTCAATTAGAATAGAGATTTTAATAAGAATAGGAGGGGTAGGATAAAGATGATGTACATGGTAGAGTATTTATCTTAAGAACCATCTTTCAGAAGTTATATAATCAAGCCAGGAACGATCATCTTAATTGGTCACAGTGAAAACTGCAATTCTCTTTCAGAATTATATCTTTCGATATGAGAATTATCAGTGTTTCTAGTTTGACCTGAAAATTCTCTTATATGCCTTTTTAAACTATAATATTATAGAAAATAATAAATCATATCATTATTATCAATTGCTATTCCACTTTTAGCTTAGCAAGATAAATTTAGAATTTTAAAATTCAGTATCTTGTTCTGTATCTGTTTTACAGAAATGATTTTGTTAAAAACCCCCTTTTTGGAATATAGGAGCCTGGCTTCCTGATGCTAAGATCAAAATCAACACAGGCTGAGGAAATGGTCTATCTAAGATACAATCATACTTTCTTAAATGTATGTAATACTGCTTAAATGAAAATTTCGAAAAAAAAAATCAATGTTAAAACTCAAGACATTACATCACATTTGTAAATGTTAGAGGCCAAACTATATTAACAATAGGAGACTCTCTCAAACTTATAATGGAGGCATTGGTAATACTCATACTGAGAAAAATACATTTTCTAAGAATTGAATATGAACTTTTGCTTCAGAGAATATTTTATGAATTCAGTTTAGTTAATTGCATAATTACTTAACTTATTAAAATGCATTTGAGACAGACTTCTTGATATTGTGTGCATTTTAATGCATAGAAAACCCAGCCATGCTATAATGGAATACTCCTCTACATTCGTACAGTTATTCGTGGATAGGGTCAGCACTACTTTTATCAAATACAGAGTGTATGATATGTCTCTATGATTCAATTTCATGAATACTCTTTTTCCACTAATTAAATATTTCCTACCCTAAGTATAAAATGCCTAAATTTAGAATTTGTACATTTTCCTTTTATTGAGGATGTAGTTAACTCATTATAATTTAAAAGCTGTTGGAAAAAGTCATGCATTGCATTAGTATTCCTTGGCTTATATTTAAATTAGATTATTAGATCTTCCGGAAGAAGATGTCAAAGTGTGTTCAGTAACAACACAAATGAGGTGCTATAATGAAAGGAAAGAGGCAGCATTGCGAGGCTGAAAGCATTGGAAAATAAATTTTCTTCTCATAATTGTCTTTTCTCAAAGTTTATATCATATTTGAACAGTAGGAGCATTGGCTTTCTGGTTCTCCAGCTTAAGTCTAATTGCAGTTGCTATAATTTATAAACTGTGGTCTTGGGTTCAATAATTTGTCTAAACTTGTGTTCTTTTGATAAAGTATGGACATTACTGCCTCTCAGAGTAATGCAAGGATTACTTGAAATGTTCTCTCTAAAGCATCTGATGTACAAGAAGTCCTTGATAACACCAGTTACTTTTCTCCAATGTGAGATATGTAGAAATTATTGTGCAAATATAAAGTCTTCAATTTCTTGACGATCACATCAGAGGCTAGATATCTAATTCAAATTGGGTTCAGTGATGGATTAAAAGTTGGCATTGAATCTATGAGGTTTGATATTGAGATCACTTTTTAGGCACCCTTCAGGGAGAAACTAAAAATTAAATACAAGTCAGAGAATAAAGTCAAATATCAGTTGGCAATGGCCCCAAAGAAGCAGAACCCAGAAAGATCACAGAACACCATGGAAGAGTATTTCTAACAGAAGGTAGAAGTGAAAGAGGTATTTTGTATCCTTGGGCAGAACTGTGAATTTCTGGAATTCTCTTTAGGGTACTCACAGACTCAGCTCTGCTGGTAGAGCAATATTAAGAACACCAAGCTAGCTGAGTCAGATTCAATTAAATTAAAATGTAATGTGAACTGGATTTGTTCTGGCAGGATCACTATCATTGAAGTCCAGTAAAAATAAAATGGAAATTACTCATATCATCTTATGAGGATCTTCAATTTTTCAATGCATGAAAAATACAAGAATATAAGGGGATCTAACACACTTCCATAGTTAATTGATGTGAATTTCATATCTGGGAAAACATTATTGAGAGAAGTCATCTGGAGAGATGGTTGGCATTGTCTTTCACAGTGAAGGTGAGAGGTAGAAAGCAGTGCACTTTGAGACTATCACTATTTCGTTAAGAATTGATTTCTGGGAAAGTTAAACAAACAAATTAACAAACAAAAACAACCCGACATAGACTTATTATATTCTCCAAAGTTCAATACGTGCTGAGATATACTGCCTGAATATGGTATCATTGATCTACCTAGAAGTCCTCTGTTCATGAGGTCAAAATTCACAGCTAATGTGATAAAACTAGTTTATGTCTTTATTTTCGGTCTAATTGCTTCTGTACTTTTATTGGAAAATAGAGGAAGTTCTGAGTATGGATGAGAAGATATGATAAGCCTTGTGAAAATGCTTACAAAGATTCTAATTTTGTAGGCACTGGACAGCCTGGTGAGATTGATTCATTTGCTGGTTCAACAAATATTTACAGAAAACCTACCATGTGCATTTCCCATGGCAGTCACTGAAGATATTGTGAGGAACCTCACTAACACATTCCTTCTCTTCATCAAGCTTAGGCTCTAATGGTGACATGGAGCACAGAGGGATAACAAACAGTAAAAAATGCTGCAAGGGAATAAACAAGACAATGAGATGATGCACAGCTGAAGAGAGTGAGATAAGTGAGCAGTGAACTTTGGGTGGAGTGGGCAGGCAAAAGTCTCTTAAGAAGTCATATTTGACAAGAAAGATCCACCGAAAGAATAATGTTAGAAAAGAGGAAAAAGAGTTAAAGAAACAAGTACAAGGGCTTGTAAAAGGGTCTGAAAAGCAGAAAAAACTGGTGTTAGTTAAGAGAAGTCAGTGAAAGAGAAATAGCACATGCAGGCCTTCATAAGACATAATAAACTATTAGCAGAAAGTGAGTTGGGTCTGTTAAACAGACTTTAAAAAACTCACCCTGGCTCCTCAGGGGTGGATGACAGAGTTGTTGGGATGCCACTGAGATCCACTTGTTCAAGGCTGAGCCACCTCCAGTCACTGGTGTTTGGCTGTGGATGGCTTCAGCTGACTTGCTTCAGGAAAGGCTCTTGATGAAAGAGAGCTGCCTAGCTCAAGGGCCTGCCTCCCCCTCGGTGCATTGTGCATGCATGACCTATTAACATAGGGGTAATAAGGCCTCAAAAGTTTGTTCCAATATTGGATAACTTGAAAAGCCATCCAAGCAATAGAGTTCTCCTTTAGGATTCACTGAGCTCTGTTGCAACTGGATCACGATTTAACTTGTTCTTCTGCCCACCCCTGCTTCCCTTTTAGATGTTGATTCAAAGACTGTTTCCCAATTAATTCCCTGTATGCAAATCTCTGTCTCAGAATGTGTTTTCTGTATCTGACCATGGCTGGTACAGAAGGAAGTCCTGTGAGGCAGATTCTAAAGAGTATTTTGGAGCTGGATTACCTGATAGCCAGAAGGCAAGGAGGACCCCTGGTTGTAGCAACAGGAGTGTTAAAACATCCACCAGTGGGAGCTAGGATAGAAAAATGTCCAAAGAGGACATGCCAAAGGGAATAGACTTGTTCTGGGAAGGCAGTATATGTAAGGATTTGGAAACCAGATAGCTTTTACTGGGTTCTATTGGTGCATTAGACAATGACAAGGAAAGGCTAAAGATTATTAATCACCAATTCAAAAGAAAGTATAATAAACCAAAGGATCTCCTAGGAAGCATAGAAAGAGACTCTCATCTCCTGTAACCAGAGGGCAAAAAAAACGGAAGGTCACATCCAAGCCTTAAGTATAAGAGTGGCAGGAAAAGCAGGAAGACTGAATTCTCAAATCCATCAAGGTTATTGCTCTAATTGGGAAAAAAGAAATGGTACCTCAGACTTGGATTGGGATTCCAACAACCTTAAGTTCTCAGATGTCCTAGTACCCCTACAGCTTGTATAAGTAGCACACTGCTCCCTGATGAAGATTAGCTCCTCCTCCTTCCTTTTAGATGGTGGGGAACTATTGCCTTGTAGGGCAATGCATGCCTCTCCTTCCCTCTACTTTCAACCCCACTCCTGGGGTTAACTAGAGTGCACTCACAGTATTGCCCTGCTGGGGAAATTTTGGCCTTGCTGAAGGAGGAAAAGGACGATATGCCAACAGAGCCACAGAATCTAATTAACATGCATCTGGAGGAGTAGGGGAGAGTATTGTATAAAGGACTGTATAGGGAGGCCTCTGGATAAAGGGGTAATGGAACATCCTCCTGGATAGTGAGTGTTTGTGAGAGATCACTTTTTTCATGATCCAGACTTTAATTCCCTAGCAAGGAACTGGAGGTAGTGTGAACAATCTGTCAAAATAGATTAGAAGCTTGGAAATTGTAAGGACTTGCTCTAAATAAAAAAAGAGATGTCAGAACTGTACAGAGGAAGAGAATTTATTCAGAGAATCGGAATGCGAGAGTGAATATGCAAAGTAAAGCTGGACATGCCACCACCCAACTATATTCTGTAAGAGAGTCTAAACAACACTCCTTCCACCTAAGCAACCATTAGTGTGCTAGCATTGTGGAGAAGCATATTTAAGAGTGGAAAATAGACTCATGAAAGATAGAATAGTGGTTGATCTAAAAAGTAATGAATTAAAACACAGGGTCCCCTGGGTATTTACATGAAAAGGTAGCATCCAAAGAAAGAGATTTCCTAAAAATCTGAAATGAGCACTAAAAGATTGGGAGGATACATTGAGAGGATCAAACATATTTCTCAATTTTAGAAAAATGTAAGAGAAACAATATTAGAAAAAACTATCCAGAATGGACATAAAATATGAGTCTCATTATAGTGAGCACCAACAGGGAATTAATTCATAGTCTCATAACTCAGCTCTATTATTACTACCTGTACAAGCTCTCCCATTTATAAAATGAAGACAGTAGTAGGAGCTATATAAAATGATTGTTCTAAATTTTAAATTAGTGTACACACATGCACAGGCACACACGCATATACAGTGGTTCACCAAAATCTGATCCTGCTTCATTAGGTAAATTGCATTTGCCAGCTTGACTTGCAATGAAGTAGGTAACAGAATTGGTATGAAAGTTTGAAAATACAGGATTCCACTTTCAGAATCCAGCCCCCTAAACCTCCCACATGTGGTCTGGAATGCTGATTTCAAATTTGAGCCAATGTGGTGGCAGGTACACACTGAAGGTAGGAGAGCTGCTGTCAGCCTGAGTAGCTGAATTACTCTGTACCAGGAGAGCATCCCAGTGACTAGGACTGCCCAGTACTATCCCATTTATTCTCAATGCTGCTTATCACCAGAGTCTAGCTCCCAGTCTGGTAACAAACCAACAATTAGTTCATTGGATTGTTTTAGGAATTAAATGAATTAATATGTGAAAATTTCTTAGAAAATAGCTCCGTAAACATAGATGTGTGTTATTTTGTTATATTATTAAACTCAGTGTAGTGATGTATTTTGAGTGCCAGAACAAGACAAATACAAATAAACCAATTCCTGCATATTTTGTAAAGAAATTTTAAAACAAAAATAAGCAGAAGATATCTTTACTAAATATCTATCAGAAATAAGTCTACTTTTTTTTTTTTTGAGACAGAGTCTCACTCTGTAACCAGGCTGGAGTACAGTGGCATGATCTCCACTCACTGCAACCTCCATTTCCCGGGTTCAAGGAATTCTCTTGCCTCAGCCTCCCGAGTAGCTGGGACTACAGGCGCGGGCCACCACGCCCAGCTAATTTTTGTATTTTTTCAGTAGAGACAGGGTTTCACCATGTTGGCCAGGATGGTCTCGATCTCTTAACCTCGTGATCTGCCCGCCTTGGCCACCCCCTTTCCATTCTTTTTTCTCTGATCTTGTCTGCATGCCTTATTTCAGCAAGGTCATCTTCCAACTCTCATATCCTTTCTTCCACGTGGTCAATTAGGCTATGGATACTTGTGTATGCTTCATGAAGTTCTCGTGCTGTGTTTTTCAGCTCCATCAGGCCGTTTATGTTCCTCTCTGAACCGGTTATTCTAGTTAGCAGCATCTCTAACCCTTTATCAAGGTTCTTAGCTTCTTTGCATTAGGTGAGAAGATGCTCCTTTAGCTCAGTGGCATTTTTAATCACCCAACATCTGAAGCCTGTAAGAATTAAAGAAAGACGAAAGAAACACAAAAAGGGGGCTCACCAGTCAGGACAGATTTATTTTAGAGAAAACAAACCTGAGAGGTGCCTTCTGGCCAAGTTGGGTCAGAGGCACACTTTCTTACAGATTAAGAGTTTTTAAGGATTGGGAGTGGGAGAGTTTATTAAAGCCTTGGACTGCTTCTGTGTCTCTTTGTTGTGCTTATCCCGGAGGGAGAGTTGTGTGTCTGTTCCCATACATCTTTCAGCAGCTGGAGGCCTAGCTCCTGAGTCTGCTTTTAGCTTCCCTACCCCAGTGCACCTAAAGGGAAAAGAATGTGCTTATTAAGGCCCACTGTCTTACTGAGGCCCATTGTATGAGGGAGAAGTTTGACAGTTACCCAAGAGACTTTTCCCACACCTCCCTCTGTCCCCCAGCTGTCTTATCTGTCTTTTACTGTCTGCTCTTTCTGGCTGCTTGCAGTTAGAAGAGATTTCCTTGAAATGTCTGAGGCTACAAAGGGAGCTGGAAATGGTGCTCCCGCTCTGTCAAAGCCTACTTTTGTCCATTGTCTATCTCATCCTCCTTCCAATTCTGCACCCTTGCAGGAGAGGCAATGCGATCAGTTGGAGAATGGGCACTCTGGTCTTTTGGTTTTTCAGCGTTTTTTCATTGAATTTTTTTCTCATCTTCATTAGTTTTCTAGTTTTGATCTTTTAGGCTGCTAACCCTTGGATGGGTTTTTTCTGGGGACTTTTTGTTTTTGATGCTATTGTTGCTGCTTTCTGTTTGTTTTTCTTTCAATAGTCAGGTACTTCTTCTGTAGGGCTGCTGTGGTTTGCTGGAGTTTCACTTCAGGCCCTATTCATTGGATTCTCTCTTACACCTGGAGATATCACTCAAGGAGGCTGGAGAACAGCAAAGATGGGTGCCTGCTACTTCTTTTGATATCTCTGATCTTTAGGGTCACCAACCTGATGCCAGTAGGATTGCTCCTGTGTAGGGTATCTGACAACCCCTGTCTCACCCAGTTGGGTGGCATGGGGAATAGGACCCATTTAGTGAAGCACTTCCACTGTTTCTTGGTGGAGGAGGTGTGCTTTGCTGTGGGGAATCCCACTCTCTGGGCTGCCCGGGATTCCTCAGAACTACCAAGAGGAAAGGCCAAGTCTGGTGGTCTGCAGAGACTGAAGCCACCCCTTCCCAGGGGCTCAGACCCGTGGAGATTAGGGTTCTGTCCCTGAGCCTCTGGCTGGAGTTGTGGGAGTTCCTGCAGGGAGGCCCCACTCAGTGAGGAAGGATGGGTCAGGGTCAGATCTGAAGAGGAGCTCTGGCCGCAGTCTGCCACAGCCAGGGTGTTGGGCTGTGGGAAACACCTCTTGGGAACAAGCCCGCCAGCCTTCCTGGTTCCAGCAGGAGAAAAGCACGGCCTGGAGCTATGGAGATGGATGCCGCCCTTCCCCCACCCAGGGAGCATATCGTGTTAGGCAGTTATGAGTCCCAGTGCTGGCTGCTACCCCTCCCCTAAGGAGCTCAAACAGCTTATACAGCAGCCAGCCACAGTTCTGGTGCTGGTCACCCATCCCCTCAGAAACTCAGCAGGCTTAAGCAGATTCTAGCTGACAAGCTGTTGAGAATCTGCGTGGCTCCAGGGTTGGGACCCTAGGCCCCGGTGGCATGGGTTGAATGGGATCTTCCGATCCATGGGTTGCACAATTCCATGGAGAATGCAGTTTCCCCAGCTAAGTAGCACGCTCACTCACCCCCTCCCTTGGCTGGAGGGTGGGGGCTCCCCTGCCCCCCGTGGCTCTGAGGTGTGCTGCCACACCACACTGCTCTTCCTTCCTCTCCGTGTATCATGCCAGGCACAGCCACCTAGTCATTTGATGGGAGAACCTGAATTCCTTGGTTGCTGGTGCAGGATTCACATGCTAATTAGAATTTTTTGTTTTGTTTTGTTTTGTTTTTGAGACAGAGTCTTGCTCTGTTGCCGGGCTGGAGTGCACTGGTGCAATCTCGGCTCACTGCAACCTCTGCCTCCTGGGTTCAAGGGATTCTTCCGCCTCAGCGTCCCAAGTAGCTGGGACCACAGGCGCATGCCACCATGCCTGGCTAATTTTTGTATTTTTAGTAGAGACGTGGTTTCACCATGTTGGCCAGGATGGTCTCGATCTTTTGACCTGATGATCCGCCTTCCTGGCGTCCCAAAGTGCTGGGATTATAGGTGTGAGCCACCACGCCTGGCCTATCATAGTTCTTTTCTAAGGGAGCCTCCAATCGCCACTGCTTCTAGTCCGGTAATTCTTGTTTAAATGCTTTGAGAAATTGCCACACTGTTTTCCACAATGGCTGACCTAATTTACATTCCCACCAACAATGTATGGTGTAAGTATTCCGTTTTCTCCACAACCACTCCAGGATCTGTTTTTTCTTGACTTATTAACAACAGCTATTCTGGCTGGTGTAAAATGGGATCTCATTGCAGTTTTTTTTTGCATTTCTCTAATCATCAGTGATATTGAGCATTTTTCATATGCTTGTTGGCCAAAAGTATGTCTTCCTTTGAGAAGTGTCTGTTCATGTTCTTTGCCTACTTTTTAATGGGGTTGTTTGGTTTTTGCCTGTATATTTGTTTGAGTTCTTTATAAATTTTGGCTATTAGAACCTTGTCAGATGCATAGTTTGCAAACAGACACATGCGTGTGTATGTGCATCACAGTACTATTCACAGTAGCAAAGATGTGGGATCAACCTAAATGCCTATCAATGGTAGACTGGATAAAGAAAATGTAGTATGTGTACATCATGGAATACTATGCAGCCATAAAAAATGTGATCATGTCCTTTGCAGCAACATGGATGGAGCTGGAGGTCATTATCCTAAACAAACTAACACAGGAACAGAAAATCAAATACCACATGTTCTCACTTGTAAGTGAAAGCTAAACATTGAGTACATGTGGATACAAAGAGAACAACAGACAAAAAGGTCTACTTGAAAGTGGAGGTTGGGAGGAGGGTGAGGATAAAAAAACTACCTATTAGGTACTATGTTTATTACCTGGGTGATGAAATAAGATGTACACCAAACCACCATGATATGCAATTGATCTATATAACAAACCTGCACATGTACCCCAAACTTAAAAGTTATAAAAAGAAGAATTCAGTATTTATAGCTGATTTCTTCTCACCTGCTTTTCTGGCGGTCACCTCTTCCTATTGTCCTATACCAACAAAGAAACTATTTGTGTTTTTCATTTCTCATTGAATGGAATGCTCCCTCTTGGGAATTTAGTTCACTTGGCTGCCTTTTACTCAGGTGCCTCATGAACTCAAAAACTATTATTTTGAAGATTATTTCACTTTTTTATTGTTTGAGTGGGAGCAATCCTTTTATAGTTCCCCTTCTCTTAAGAAGTAGAACCTTATTATCTTTTTGGTGTCTGTGGTGGTGAAGTGTCAACCTGACGGCGTTGAGGGATGCCTAGATGACTGGTGCAGCATTGTTCCTGGGTGTGAGGATGTTTCCAGGGGAGTTCAACATGTGTGTCCATGGACTAAGAGAGGAAATCCTGTCCTCAGTGTGAATAGGCACGATCCAATCAGCTAGGGTCCTGGAGGAGACAAACAGGCAGAAGAGAGGGGGTTCTCTTTATCCCTGCTCTCCCTCTCCCTTCCATTTCTTCTCCTGCTCTTAAAGTTCAGACGCCAAGTTCTTTTGGCTTTTAGACTCTGCAACTTGCACTAGCAGCCTCCTAGGGGCTCAAGCCTTTGGCCTTGGACTGGGGGCTGCAACGTCGGCTTCCCTTGTTCTGATGCCTCCAAGCTTGAAGTGAGCTACACTACTGGCTGCTCTAGCCCTCCAGCTTACAGGTGGCCTACTGTGGGACTTTACCTCTGTGATCTGAGTCTACGACCTAATAAATTCCCTCTCGTACAGCTGATTGGATCAGTCTCCCTGGAGAACCCTGTGGAATCAATACTATGTTCCCACTTTTCATTTTTTTATTGTTTACTTGAATTTTCTCTTCTTTTGTCTTCATTATCTTGGTAAGTGTTTTTCAAATTTATTCTCATCTTCCAAAATAATTTTTAACTTAATCAACTTTTTCTAAAGAATGGTTTCATTTCATTGATTTCTGTTTGTATCTTTTTGATATGACCCTTGTATTTATTTGTGTGAGTTTTTTCTAGCTTTTAGAGTTGAGAACATAATTATTGACTTTAACGTTTTCTTCTCCTTTAATACAAGCATTAAAAGTTACAGACTTTCCTCAAAACATGGTTTTGAGCTGCATCATACAAATTGTGCTTTTATTAATTCAATTATTGACATAAAAGTTTTAAGTCTAACAACTCACTGCTTATTTTTTATTGTTCTCTGTGTTATTTGTTCTTCTGGTCCTTTGGATTTCTCAGGTATTTGTTTTTGTGTTCCATTTATTTCCTCTATTTTTCTTCTTTATTTAATATTTTCATTGGTTATCTAGGGATTATAATATCTATCTTTAGTTTATCCCATTCTATCCATTGTATTTCTTGATATGAAATCTCTTTAAAACACTATGCTGTTATTCTCTACTTTCTTTCCTTTGTGCAATTTTGAAATGTGTTTTAGTCTCCATATAAACTTTGTAATAAATTATTTTTTTATTTAAATAGCAAATTGTGTTTTTTTAAAAATATAAGAAAAGGAAAATAGATCTTTAATATAAACTGATATAATTACCATTTCTTTGTACCTAGGAAGAGGAAGTAGAATGAGGTCACTTTAAACTAGGGTCTGCCAAACTTCAGTTAAAAGCAAACACTTAGGAGCCATATGGACTGAGTTAAAATCTTTGTTTTGCTACTTCCTTGTTGAAACAAATTATATAACTTCTGTGGATAATTATAGAATTTACACTGTTGTGAAAAAATTAAATGAGTTAACCGATATACAGTTTTTAGCAAAGGGCTTTGCACTTGTCAGGTACTCTTATGGGCTGAATCATGTGCCTCAAAAGTCCTCGTGCTGAATTTCTAACCCCAGTACCTCAGATTCTAGCTGTATTTGGAGATGCAGTCTCTAGGGAGGTAATTAAATTAAAATGAGGCTATTAGAATGGATCCTAATTTAATATTAGGCAATCTTAGAAGAGAGAATTTGAACACAGACACACACAGGGAAAAGAGGCTGTGAAGACACTGAAGGAAGATGACTATCTACCAGCCAAGGAGAGAGGCCTGGAAGAGATTATCTCACAGCTCTTAGAAGGAACCAACCTGCCAACACCTTGATCTCATACTTTTGGCCTCCAGGATTATGGGAAAATAAACCCTGTTGCTTAAGTCACCCAGTCTGTGGTACTTTGTTACCGCATCCTTGGCAAACTAGTATGGGCACTACAATATGTTAGCTATAATTAGTAATTTCTTCTGGTAAACAGGCCATTCAATCTCCGTATATAAATTTTACCATTATGGATGAGGTGACTAGGAAACGCTACTCTTTTCTAGAGAATAGATCTTATGTTACACTTTTATGAGACTACATCCTTTCTCTCTTTCAGTAAAATCCCAAATATCTAAAGCACATAATGCAATGCAATTCATCTTGTGGACAATCAATAATTCCCTCCCTCCTGCTTCTACAGTTACTGCAACACCCACGTTTTATTCCCATTCCTCCAATTTGAGCTATGTGCACTTCTCTGAATCAATCATGATGTGTTAGGAGGCAGAAAAGACTTTAATCCTCAGTTTAGGAGCTCAATCAGCATTCTATAACCATAGCTAAGGCTACAGTTTTATAAATACATGATATTCATAAGGATTTATGGAAAAGAGAGAAAAAGCTCTCTCTTTTCCATAAATCCTTATGAATATCATGTATTTTATATCACAGTAATCAAAATTTGAGGTATTTTATATGATTTGCTTTCTGAAATATTTCAAAGAAGGCAGTTAAGGGCTTTTAAGTGATAACAATAACAAGGTTAATGATCATATCATATTATTTTAGTTTAAAGCAATCTTCGGAATCATCTATCATGAGCTGGACTGATGTGGTAACTAAGCTACAGAAACAGTAAATAAACACCTTGCCTGATCCCCACAGATGATCAAGAGGATTAATTAGTTCAGGTCCCCTGACTCTATGCTCTTGTTCTTCCCACTCATCACAACATCAGTAATGAAAATGAAATGCGCTTTCTGCTAAGAAAGACAATTAGTAGTATGAAAAATTGAAATTGTTACTTTTCTCCCTGTCAAAAGAAATCAGATTTTTTTTTGTTATACTCTGCCTTGTGCATGACTGAACATAATTCTTCCATGACTGTGGATGATCACTGTCTGAACACTTTGAGACATTGAAGTGGCAGGGCAGGGAAGGGATGTCTGTGATTTTTAAACTCACCACTTGCAATGCTGAGACAGCTAACAGACCCAAAAGATGGTGACAATGATAGAAAAAGAAATACATTCTTATTACGGAGTCGTTTTAACATTTACGTTGTAAAAATGATTTTAAATACCCCTACCTGTAGAGTCATGTCAAATTAAGACTGACAGTCTGGCCTGAACAGTGAGTCCTCATTTCTAAACTACTCCTATCACTAAGCACATTAGTAAACTAACAAAATGCAAAATGAGAGTGCTCATTTCTTCTGAAAGGAAAGAGATGTGCTCTTGTGTTGTTGGAAAACACAAATATGTCACATTTTGTTTCCTCTCCTATAACAAATCGCTTGAAATGTAAAGAGAAATAGGAACGCTTTTACATTGTTGCTGAGTGTAAATTAGTTTAACTATTGTGGAAGACAGTGTGGCAATTCCTCAAGGACGTAGAAATAGAAATCCCATTTGACCCAGCAATTCCATTACTGGGTATATACCCAAAGGATTATAAATCATTCTATTATAAAGACACATGCACATGTATGTTTATTGCAGCACTGTTCATAATAACAGACTTGGAACCAACCCAAATGCCCATCAATGATAGACTGGATAAAGAATATGTGGCACATATACACCATGGAATACTATGCAGCCATAAAAAATGATGAGTTCATCCTTTGCAAGGACATGGATAAAGCTGGAAACCATCAGTCTCAGCAAACTGACACAAGAACAGAAAAAACCAAACACCACATGTTTTCACTCATAAGTGGGTGTTGAACAATGAGAGCAAATGGACACAGGGAGGGGAACATCACACACTGGGGCCTGTGGGAGGGGTGGGTGGATAGGGAAGGAATAGCAGGAGGTGGGGGTTAGGGGAAGGACAGCGTTAGGAGAAATATCTAATGTAGATGATGGAGTGATGGATGCAGCAAACCACCATGGCACGTGTATACCCATGTAACAAACCTGCACGTTCTGCACATATACCCCAGAACTTAAAGTATAATTTTAAAAAAAGAAATTTAAAGAGAACTATTCAAAATATATGCTACTTCTGATAAGAAACTCTTATTTATGTGAATCACACATATATTTTTTGAATGAAGCATCCATATTGCATTAACCTCTTTCCAGGAAACTGTTCAGCTGAATGAAATCCTGGATGAAAGTGGCTTTCACATGAAAAGGGTGTATCTGACCTCTGGGTCTTCCTTGTTTGTGGAAGCACTTCTGGTGTCTCCTTGGCAAAAAATAGGTCTTTCTGCATCAAGAGAAATAGAAAAACTTTTAATAAAATGTAACTGCCATTATGATACTTCAGGTCTCATTTATTCTACAGACAATATCTCCATGAATTAGGTGATTTCAAAAGCATTTAACTCCTTTCCTGTCTTCAATAGCTGGCTACAGAATCATCAGGCCTTAGGATACAGAACATAACATTGGACTTTGTCTAATTTCCACAACTTTCCAGTACTTCAAGTGGGAAAGGAGTAAATTTTGTTGTTCAGCCAGGAAGATTCTATATTAAAAAATGTTTTCCTGTGATTTTAAGCTCAGTAGTCTTCAGTAATTTATTTTTTAAAAAGCAGTATTCCTCTTCTAGACTTTTTTAATCATGTGAAAGGGTAGTAAAACCTGAGAACTCTTTAGTGAAACTGTAATTTGATGCCCTGATCCAATACTTTTCCTTGAGAATGACAGAAATATTTCACGACATGGTGAGAATATGATTATTATCCCTATTTATTTGGAATCTTTTGGCAGCACAAAGAACATCTTTCTTGCCCAGCATGACTTTGAACAGGCAGGTACTTTGTTTGACAGGAGAGATTATTGCATTGACTGATCTGAACTGTGGGCTTAGAGACATCGATCTCCAGAGAGAAGCAGCAGCTGTGCTTCAATTCCAGCTCACTTCTTGGAAGAAATAAACTATTTCTTTAAATGGCTTTTCAAACGGTGTGTACAACATTTGAAAAGACTTCCATTTAATCATGCTTTTCTGTATGTTAGTTACTTGTCCATTAATGTTACCAATATTAGCCACACATGAGCAATGGGCAAAGCTATCATAGTGATTCCAATTAGAGCTGGCTATCTCTAAAACTTTAAA
This sequence comes from Cacajao melanocephalus, assembly GCA_963573385.1. Taxonomy (NCBI): domain Eukaryota; kingdom Metazoa; phylum Chordata; class Mammalia; order Primates; family Pitheciidae; genus Cacajao; species Cacajao melanocephalus. The sequence continues at coordinate 56,407 of CAUYLG010000653.1, forward strand.
CAGACTAAATAAGAATGCGTCAAATCAGCCACAACAGGAAATGCTTGTCTAGTTTTTCCGTTTAATAACACGATGACCTTTCCTTTGAAGAGAGACAAGTCAAACTATAAAAAGCTTCTTATTTATTTATTAACGATGAGAAATAAAATCTTACAGGTCTAGAAAGTCTTTCTGTTTGATGACCACAAACCTTACACTGAAAATAAAAAAAAAACAAGTCTTTTGCAGGTGTTAGTGAAGTGCTTGAACTTTTCCAAGTCTTTGGCTGTCTGGAAGTCTCTCCACTGCCATGACGCTGCTGGCCCCTGCCTTCTTGTGTCCTGGCTAACACCTTCTCATCTTTAAGATTCAATTCAAAGTAGGGTTCCTATACAAAGCGTTTGTTAAACACTGCTCTAGGTCTCTTCATTCTTCAAACTTGACCATTTCATTCTATATATATATATATATATATATATATATATATATATATGGGGGTACATAATAATATGTAAGAAGTATATTTTATATATATTGGAATCTTCTTTTCTGAATTTTCCCCTATGAGAATGTAAATTAGTTAACAGCAGGGAACTTGCCTTATCTATGTTCCATTCCCATTGCCTCATGTAATGTCTTGCACATTATCAATAATAAACTCATACTTAATGCTGTAATAATAGATTAATGACAAAAACCCATAATTTTCTTTTAACACATTTATTTTATATCAGTGTATGTATACACACACATTCATGTATATCCTTTATATAATTGCAATCAGGTATAAAATTATAAAAAATACTTAGCAATATTCAAACATGAAAAAATAAAACTATTTGACTAGATTGTTATCTCTGTTATGATCTATTCTGCATTTCTCTTCTTGTTTTGTCCAAATTTTGCCTGCTGTATTTGGCACATCCTACAATAATCTTGCCCCTCACCAATTATAGCATTTTCCTGACACAGACACCTCATCTCCAGCTCACACAAAATCATTTGAAATGCCATCCATACTCATTGATCCCATGGAGTTGTCTCTGCCTAGCTTGTCCACTTTCCTGTTTATCTCACGATGGTTACATGTTCTGTTTTTCTTTATATGTGATAACTCTGCTTTTGAAAATTTTAGGAGAAATGCCTTCAGTTCCTGTATGCAAAAGATCGCAGTTAAAAGCAGTTTGCAGAAATGTGTAGAATATGCCTTAGAAAACTCCAGTCATCATTTACTATTTCTTCCCCCAGTGTAAATAAGTAGAAAAACAGGGAAAAAAATCTATCAGTTTTAAATGGAATATTTAGCTTCATAAATACACGTTCAGTAAGTCCTGAGTGGTGTAATATGTAAATAACATCAGTGAAAAAAGATCACTTAGTATTTCATTACAATAGCCTATTTCTTCACACACATCTTGCATCTGTTGTTTGCACATACTCATCTGCCGCAGATCTTGTCATTTATGTTAATTTCATTAGGCCAAAATAACTTTCCACATGTTGAAGGCACAGTCTATGTTTTCCTTGGTCTTGTGACACGGGAATAGCATTCGATTTTATCTCGGAAATCTTAAATCTCTCTTTGCACATGATTACCTCAAAGTTAGCTCTAGTTACAATCTATAGTCATTGATTTCTGCAGCATATTCCTCTGCAGAACATTGCCTGATGCTCTGTCCGTTCATCCAGGAATGACTTTTCTCTCAGTTTTCTCCATGCTACTTCACATTCTGTAAGAATTTTAAAGACAAAGACTTTGATAAAAGACTTGAATGTAAGACCTAAACTCATACAAACCCTAGAAGAAAACCTAGGCAACACTATTCAGGACATAGGCATGGGCAAAGACTTCATGATAAAACACCATAAGCAATGAGAAGAGAAGCCAAAATTGACAAATGGGATCTAATTAAACTAAAGAGCTTCTGCACAGCAAAAGAAACTATCATCAGAGTGAACAGGCAACCTATAGAATGGGAGAAAATTTTGCAAACTATCCATCTGACAAAGGGTTAATATCCAGAATCTAGAAAGAATGTAAACAAATGTATAAGAAAAAAACGAACCACATCAAAAAGTCGGCAAAGGATATGAATAGACACTTCCCAAAAGAAGACATTTATGCAGCCAACAACATATGAAAAAAAGCTCATCATCACTGGTCATTAGAGAAATGCAAATCAAAACCACATTGAGATATCATCTTGCGCTGGTTAGAATGGGGATCGTTAAAAAGTCAGGAAACAACAGATGCTGCAGAGGATGCAGAGAAATCAGAATGCTTTTACACTGTTGGTGGGAGTGTAAATTAGTTCAACCATTGTGGAAGACAGTGTGATGATTCCTCAAGGATCTAGAACTAGAAATACCATTTGACCCAGCAATCCCATTACTGGGTATATACCCAAAGGATTATAAATCATTCTACTATAAAGACACATGGACACATATGTTTATTGCAGCACTGTTCACAATAACAAAGACTTGGAACCGACCCAAATGCCCAACAATGATAGACTGGATAAAGAAAATGTGGCACAGGTACACCATAGAATATTATGCAGCCATAAAAAAGGATGAGTTCATGTCCTTTGCAGGAACATGGATGAAGTTGGAAACCGTCATTCTCAGAAAACTAACCCAAGAACAGAAAACCAAATGCCATTTGTTCTCACTCATTAGTGGGAGTTGAACAACGAGAACACATGGACATAGGGAGGGGAACATCATATACTGGGGCATGTCAATGGGTGGGGAGCTAAGAGAGGGATAACATTAGGAGAAATATCTAATGTAGCTGATGGGTTGAAGGGTGTAGAAAACCACCATGGCACGTGTGTACCTATGTAACAAACCTGCACTTTCTGTACTTGTACCCCAGAACTTAAAGTATAATAATAATAAAAAGAAAACATGCAAACACATAAAACCCCTTTCAATTACAATTGCTTTAATCCTCTGCTGCCCTAAGTTCAAGGGGTATATGAAAAGTGATGTCATTTAATATTCTTTGGATCAACTGAGTGTTTTGAAAACAAATAAAGCAAACAAAAAACTGGCATCCTGGACCACACTTTCTCCAACTCTCACGTGCATATGAAATAACCTGGGGATCTTTTGAAATGGTGTGGGAGGGAGGCTGAGATTCTGATCACCACGTACAAGGTCTGAGATGACATCAACCTGTGTGCCCAGGGCCACACCTTGAGTAGCAAATTCTCGGGCTCCCGTTACCACCTGTGAAGTCAAGATTCTCACAGTGGGACCAGGCGCTTTTGTTCTAAGTAAGCTGCCCTGGTGGGACACGTGTAACCAAGGGACCACTTCCACTGGCCAGCATTTGGGAACAAATAAAATAACATGTTTTTTTCACTGATGTTTTGTGTTCTGCAATTGAGTGTTCTTTATTTTTATGGAGACAGCATTCTAATAAGTCACTTTTAATTCAATAGTTCAGTTGCTATGGGTGATTATTATACATTGAAATGAAAATGGGAAACTTGTAATTGTATCTTAAGGTAACTTACAAATGTAAGGTTTATCATTTTTCAAATGGAAAACATGAGTAGCAGGAATCAATGTGCATGTACCCTTAACTATACGTGCTGTACCAATAAGTTAACTGAAATAACGAAGTATTATTTTTCATAAATGGCTGTAATTTTCAAAAATAGATGTTACAAAACATGCTGTCACTAGCATGTGGGATTTTTCCCTTAAGATATCTCTAGCATTATTACTGTATCAATCCCGACATGATAAAGCCTTTGATCAGCTTTTATTATCTAATTTCAATTTGAGAAACTTTCCCTTCAGCGAAGTATTTGAAATTATTAATGAAAAATTTGAGAAAGCTACTTACACAAAGTTGCAGTTCTTATTGGAAAAAGTATCTGGCAGTGGAATGAAGCAGATTGTCAAATAATTGACTACTATTAAATATTGTATAAGCATCTAGAAAGATTAACTAAAATGTATTTCTGATACACATTCAATATATAGCAGGCTTAGGATAAAAATATTTTAAGCACTAAGGCTTAAGCCTCTATCATTCCCCTAGTGCCTGATTTTATTAGCATGGTCTTTGACTCTCATGTGATTTAACTTCAGGCTATTAGTCCACTCAGGAAATACGCTAAAATGTAATTTTGTGCTAATGATGCTGGGGACATACGATTTGTATCATTTATTGGTGGTGGCTGCTATATGTGCTTAAATTTTTGTGGGGGCCACCATACTCAATTATATCTATTACTTTTAGTATTTTGTTGTGTACCCAGGAATTCTTATAGTACTATAGAGAACAAAGACAGGAAACCAGAAGATTTCTTGTACTCTGCCTAGAATCTTTCTGGATGAAAATTTTCAGAAGATTTTTATCTAAATATGAAAGGATTTCTTTTTTAGTTTTTTAGCACTGATTTCTCTTTGAGATGTCTGACAGCTAAAGGAATACAGTACTATCTTTTGAGCTCAAATCATATGGTAAAAATAGAGGCAATTACAGAGCATAAAAAAACTTGATCTTGACTTCAGCTACATAAATAGATATTAATAATCTTGATTATACTCTTTCTACCTCTCACTTAAAATTGTAATGATGGCTTTTGGAACTTTCTCTATTATGATCACAATGTTAAATCTTTCAAATTATAGTTGAGAACTTCTATATTTTGAATGCTTAAAATATTTTTTATTCTTTCATTTGTATCTTCAACGAATACTATCTCACATCTCATTTGGGAGCATAAAGAAAAAGTAAACAGAATATTGTAGAATTTAAAATCTTAGCAAGGTTTGATAATTTTCACTCTTTTCTCTCTAAAATTCCCCCTAATCCGTCAACCCATACTTAATAATAAGCACTGAACACTTCGGTCACACTCCTACAAATGGCACTACTATCCTGTTATACAGACTGCAAAATCCCTTACATAATGCCTTCTCCCATGTGTACTTACTTCTTAAGTTAGTTAGGAGAATCATACATTTCATGGTATAAGAATAATAATTGTAGAATTTTTAGATATGAAGAAATATTTTATATCTTATTACAGGCAACTGAAATATGCAGGGACAATGAATCTCCATCTTTAGAGAAGACCTAGGAGATAGTACATATCCTTAAGCCAAAAATGTGTTAGATAATCAGCAACAATTCTCAAGTATAAAATGCTTGATGAGCTCAGAGAGAAGAAAGAAAAATAAAACATGTATCTAAGAATCATATTTGAATTAAAACATACAATATACCTGTCATGCTATTTCTAAGCTTGAAGTGGCTTCTGAGTTTTACATAATTACATATCACAAACTATTCAAGTGATAGGGCACATGAAAATGTCTCCAATGCCTCCTTGTTCTCACCTAATATGGACTTTTTCTAGGTGTACATCCGAGTCAGGTATATTTCTTTGTGGTTTCTAACTCATATTATTTCTTACCTTCTTCTGCTTTCCTACTATTTTGACTTTTAATTCATTAATTAATGCAAACATTTTGCTTCCCTTAAAACTTCTGTATAAAAGTGTGACTATGGAATTGTCAATCTCTAAATTGGATGCTATGGATCTGTAAGCATCAGCAATTATACTCTACAGTGGGAGATGGCAGGCATAGTGTTTTAAAGTTCTGTTGGAATGGAGAAAGTTTTCTGGCTTGGAGTCTGAATTAAAAAATAATTACTCACGTGTGCTGTCACTTTACTTGCCAATTCCTCTGTGACACCATTTAGCAGCTCTCATTCAACAGCAGTGCTTCCATCATCACTTACGGAATTTTTTGAGGTCCTGGGTTGGTGGGAGTTGGAAAATAATTAAAGTTATACTTTTTTTAATGCATATGAAAATAATATATGTGAACATATTCTTGTAGTGCAAAGCAGTAACAAAAGCTGAGTAGTTATTTCTGTGCTAGTGAAATGCCATCATCAATACTTTTAGGCAAGGTAGAAGGGAGATCCAAAATTCACATAGTAGTCAGTATAAATGTTAAGAATTTTGGAAATGTTTTAACAAAGAGAGCATGATACAGTGGAAATTATTATGCCCAATCGCATATACCTATAATGTAACAATGGTAAAACAGTGATTAACACCATATGAGGTACAAAAAGGGGATATGTGATCCATATTTCTGTTACCCATAGACAAGATGGTGGAAGAATCAAACTTTAAAGCACAAGACACAAGAGAAAGGGCATTTGGGGAAAACAATTGTCCATAGTAACATAAATTACCCTGGAAAAATAGATTGTTCTCTGAAGTATCTCAATATACATTGTATTTCTTCTTAAGATGTTTTGTTTTTGTATGTCTTTTGCAGGGGTGGAGCAAGAAGCAAAGCTATTAGCTCTGCAAATCTAATTTTGTAATTATTAAAGTTGGCAAAAGAAAAATATGAAAAACAACTAGCATTAGCCTTATCAACATAATAGGTTGATGTAAAGTGACTTAAGAGTATCATAATGTCTACCATTTACATAATAACATGTTATTGAATACCGATTATATGTTTTCAGGTGACATACATTATCTCTGCTTACCTGAAAACTGGCCTTGAAAGTAATCACATTAGGTCCATCCTAAAAGTGAGGAAACTGAAATCCAAAGATGATATATAGCTCACCTGAAGACATACCTCTCTGTGGCAGGCGAGAGGTGCCACATTATGGCCGTTTCTAGCTCAAGTCTCTCTGATTCCAAATCATGCCATCTCCTGAAAGGTGAAGAAGTGAGCATGGAGAAGCTACATTTAAAGTTAATGCACTGAATCCAAATAAAAAGAGAACATAAAAATGAGCACAACCATGCCAACACTGCCTGGGATTTGCTGAATGTAATTTTTTAAGTAACGTGAAATAAAATAAAAATGGTTGAGTTCTCTAAAATGTTTGAGCAGCCCATTTAATGACCATGATTTAAATAGATCACATTATATTTTTAATAACACATTTTAAATTAAGAAATACAAATACCTTTGATGTTTGGTTACTATAGAAGAACAAACACAGTTAGAGGACCCACCATGTGGATTTCATAATCCAATACTTCACAATTGAGTACTGGATGATCTGAGGAATAACTTTGAATTTTCAAGGAAATTTAGCCATTGAAAACAGACCCCTTGGGATTCTTGAATGAAAATAATCATGGTAGTTATGGGCATGCCTGATGTTTTAAAAGTGCCTGGGTGTCTCTTTGGTGTACACCAGATTAGGCAGTTATCCACAGAAACCTCACTAAAAGTAAATTCTGTATTGTTCAAGACTTGATAAATTAGGCTATAAATTTTCCAATCCTGTCTTTTCTTGAGAAACAATGTATTTTCAAGAGCTCTCAACTGATTTGGGGCTTATAATTTACAATACTGTTGGAATTCACTCAGGGTGGTTGGCAAAATCTTAGGGAAATATTAGGGAGAGTTATAAATTAGTCTCAAACCTTTTGGAAGCCCATAAGATTTTATTGGGATGGGTCAACGCAGCTGGTCCATTATGCTAGGGAAAAGATAAGGGCATTACAAGCTTTTCAAGTTTAAATCAGTTTACCCCACATCCCTTTGTCTCTACTCTTAACTTTACTTACGTAAACTTTGTGCTGGGTGGTCCTCTCAGGGGGAAGCCAAGGGGAATTACCTGTTAATGGTGTTTACTCTGGGCCCTGGAACCTAAGACTTTTATCATTTGTAAAACCACTCTTTTAACCATGTTAATTATCCACAAGCGTGTTAACTTATAACCTCTTTTATGGAATCTTTACTGAATAAATGTGTGGATGTACAGGGGGTCTTGGTCAATTGGCTGCAGTTGCCCTCAGAAAGCAGCCAATGACCATTCCTAGCCCACTTGAATCACTGAACCAGTGTATAATTTCAAAATTTGGCTCTTCTACTTAATAACAATGTGACAATTTCTTCATCTATATGATCAAAATAGTAAAAGCACACCTCAGAATTCTTGTTAGGACAAAAATGAGAAAATGTTTGTAAAATGTTTAGCCCATTATTAGCCTAGTGCTGATTTATTTGCCCCCATGCTGTGTTTCATGTCTTTCTTCCTCTCTTAGCATTTTTTTTGCAGTCATAATTTTCCCATTAGGAACTACAGCAGCATTGAGTAACAGTACTGTAATGCTAAAATAATATTTGATAAATGAAGTAGAAATATATGAACATACCTCAAAAATACTCTGGAATCTATTTCTTATAAGCTTGCGCATCAAGGCAGAGGGCACTGTGTTGTGTGGATCTTTAATGAACTTCTCCATGTTGGTATTCCTGGGTACTCAGCAATCACATAAGTACTTGTTTATTTACTGATTGATACAGGCAATGATGAAACCCTAGAAATGATTTGTATTCTCACTTGCACTTTAAAAAATTAAGTGTGATGATTATCTGTAGTTTGCATGGATTCCTTAATATAGCCCTATCTTCACCCATCACATCAACACATAATTAACTGAGATTATACATTTTCATAAGGTAAACAGGCTAAAAACAAACCAAATCCCCCACTATTATTACATATGTAAAACAGATCTAGCAGCATACTGCAAAGACCTGCCCTTTCTCTTCTTCCCAAATGCTATGAAAATTTTTAATCCAGTACACTTTATTTTTAGGGTACATATGTGTGTATGCACATGCACACAAACCCGTGCATGTTTAATATGATAAGTAATTAGCTATGAGTATTTTCTTTTTTCTGGGCAGGAAGTTGAAATCCTCCATTAATGTAACAACAGTGTGAGACATTCTGAAAGAGGTCTGATTGGTGATGAGGAACTAACAAACAAAAATGACATTAGAAGTGAAAAGGCTGATAGTTCAGATAGGCTGCAATCTTCTTATACTGTTTGGAACCATATTTGAGAGCATTAGGGCTATTTTTCTTGTATTAGAAGTAATGAAGTGCCAATTATTCAAAAGGGGTTATAGACACAAAGAAAGACACAAAGAAGCTATGAAACATCAATAACAATTGGTCAAAGAAAGAAAGAAATTCAGAATTTGTTTTTCCTTTTTTAATAGAGATAGGGTCTCACTCTGTCACCCAGGCTAGACAACAGTGGCACAATTACAGCTCACTGCAGCCTTGAACTCCTGAGCTCAAGCTATCATCCTGCCTCAGACTCACAAGCAGTTAGGACTACAGGCAGGTGCAGAAACCTTTTTTTAAAGGGTGTTTTTGGGGGGTGAGGTACTCTCTTAGCATATTATTAAATTGTGGTATTGCTTCAATAACTGGTTACATTTATCTAGTTAGGATATAAGGCTGATGGGATCCTGCTTACAGACGAAAGAGGTTCTCTGATTTCCTTGTTTAGCAGCTTCCATATTTCAAATACAATATATTAACTTTGCAAAGGTTTACCTGTCAAGTACTAGAAATCCACTGAATTTGGAAAATTAACATTATTTATTCTGCGAGGCATACAAAGTTTAGTAAAATTATGAATAGTGTACAAGTAGTAAAAATAAATAAATTGAATCATGAAAGTGAAAATGAAGAAAGGGCAAACTAAAATATCTTTTAAATAGAAGAAAATGTTTTCTAACATGCAAGAATATGAAAGATTAATTTTATAGGAATTGAAATTAGAAATAACCCAGTTACTCTATAAATTGAATAAGAAAAAAATCCACTTATAAATGTGTTTTATCAGTTGAAGGCATTTGATAAACATAGTATCATTACTATTAAAAATATCTGCAAAGGGAACCCTGATAGCCTTTGAGTTTGGTCAGTTAACTAGTTTTGCCAGGGGGTTATCAACTGTATTAATTTTTTTGAGAAATACCTTTTAGCTTCTTTAATTTACTATACTGTTTTTCTCTTTTTATTTCAAAGATATGTTTTCTTTTTTTAATTTTACTTTAATTTCTGGGGTACATGTACAGAACATATAGGTTTGTTACATAGGAATACTGGCCATGGTGGTTTCCTGCAACTATCAACCTATCTAGGTTTTAAGCCCTGCATGCATTAGCTATTTGTCCTAATGTTCTCCCTTGCCTTGCTCCCCAATCCCCTGAGATATGTCTTCATTTGAATTATTTCCTCCCCTCTACTTACTTTGTGTTTAATTTACCTTTTTCTATTTTTCTATGCTGGAAACACACCACTGATTTAAAACTTTACTTCTGTTTTTCTGTAGGCATTTAAAGTATAAATTTCCCTAACTCACTGCTTTTGCTGCATCCCAGAACTTTGAAATGCCATGTTTTCATTTTTATTCAGTTCAGAATATCTCCTCAATTCTCTTGTGAATTCTCCTATAATTCATGGGTTATTCTGAAGTATTGTTTAGTGTCTAATATTTGTAAGTTTCTAGTGTATTTTATTATTGATTTCTAATTTAATTCTATTGTCAAAAACACACTCTGTGATATTTCATTCTTTGGAAATACATGGAAACTTTTGATGGCCTAGTATATGGTCTACTTGGTAACATTCCATGTGCTCATGAAACAAATATGAACCTGAAGTTGTTGGTCCTCATGCTCTAGAAATACCAACTAAGTCAGATTATTGGATAGTGTTATTCATAAATTTTATTCAGTTACTAGGAGAGAGACTCATTCTAATTTCTAGCTGTAATTGTGGGTCAATTTCTCTCAACATTTTTTCTTACATTCTGAAGCTCTACTATTAGGTGCATATTTAAAAGGGTAATGTCTTCTGATGACATTATGTTTTTACGTTACAAAGCATAGCTCTTACAATGGTCATCTCGCTTGTCCTGAAGTCTACTATGTCTGATATTAATAGACTCATGTCAGCTTTGTTATGCTGTAACATTCACACCATATACTTTCCATTTACCTGTGTCATTATAATTGGGATCCTTATGATTAGGTTTAAATCTATCAATATCCTATTATTTTTCCATTTTTTTACCCTCTCCTATGTTTCTTTCTTCTTATTACCCTGCCTTCTTTGGAATTAATAGATCATCTTTTAGCATTCTGTTTTATTTTTTTCCACACATTTTTAAATTATATAAACATTTATATAGTCATTTTCTTTATATGTTTTCTATTAATTTACTGGTTTTTCTAGGAAGCAGTATATCTCTTAACTCATCACAATTGACATTAAATTTATGTTATACCAGTTCACACTTTACAAATGTAAAAACCTTTCAGTATAATTCCATTCAATATGCCCTTGTCCTTTGGGCTTGTAGTGTCACTGATTTTATATAGATTTAAAATCCCATAATGAAGAGATATCATTTGGCATTAAGTAGACACTAATTTTTTTTTAAGTCGTCTTTAAAAAACAAAGAAATAGCTAGCTTTTTATATTTACCTTCTACTTGCATTTCAGATAAAAGTATTAGCCCTTCTATCTTACAGTTCAAGTGTGCTGATGATAAATTCTCTTAGCTTTAAAAAGCAACTTAAAATATCTTCATGTTTGAATATTTTTGCTAGATTTAAAAGTTTGCATTGGGAGGCCTAGGTGGGCGGATCACAAGGTCAGGAGATCGAGACCATCCTGGCCAACATGGTGAAACCCCATCTCTACTAAATATACAAACAAAATTAGCTGGGCGTGGTGGCGCGCGCCTGTAGTCCCAGCTACTCGGGAGGCTGAGGCAGGAGAATTGCTTGAACCCGG
>CAUYLG010000654.1:0-47348 GCA_963573385.1 Cacajao melanocephalus
TTTCTTTCTTTCTTTCTTTCTCTTTTTTTTTTTAGACAGAGTCTCCCTCTGTTGCCAGGTGTCAGGCTGGAGTGCAGTGGTGGGATCTTGGCTCACTGCAACCTCCACCTCCTTGGTCCAAGCAATTCTCCTGCCTCTGCCTCCTGAGTAGCTAGGACTACAGGTGCATGCCACCACACCCAGCTAACTTTTGTATTTTTAGTAGAGACAGGGTTTCACCATGTTGGCCAGGATGGGCTCGATCTCTTGATCTTGTGATCTGCCCACCTCAGCCCAAAGTGTTGGGATTACAGGTGTGAGCCACCGTACCAGGCTAATTCTTTCTTAAATTGGAGCCATGTAAAATTTTCTTTAAAACTCATTAATCATATTTACATCATATTTTTTAAATTGAGCTTTCTTATTAATCATATTTACAAATAGGAAAGCTTAATTTTAATATTCTTGTATATTCACTATAGTTACTGACTTCCTCTTTGTTCTAACTGCCCTCTTTTGAAATTGCCCCTAAAAGAGCACCGTCAGTGTTTATGGAAACAGAGTAGGATAAGGAGAACAAATTCTCCAAACTCCTAAGCATTTCTGTAGGAAACGTATTTCCTTCACACTGTCCACACCAACTCAGTATCATGAAAACATTTTTTTTTTACTTTCATCTCTACAATGTGAAGAAAAAGTAAAAACTAAAAGTTTGGTTCCCACATTACTTCAAAAATATCAATTTTTTTGTTAGATAAGGATCCCGAAATACTTCCTACAACTTAGTCCCTACTTTTCCTTGTTTAGTCCGGACTATTGTTTTAAAGAAAGCAAATTTAATAAATAAATGGTGACACTGGACTGGAGTTCTCTGATGCAAAATTCTAGATCTCAGGGGATCTTTTAAATATGTCTTACCTAGTTGCTATTTATCATCAAACATACCCAAATGTTTGTAGTGTGTGAATATTTTAAAAAGAACCTAGCATAGTGTCTGAATACAGAGTTAAGTCAATAGTTTGCAAACATCCCTTTGTTTCTTTATATGCATTTAGCTACTGCTATACCTTTTTCAATGAATGAAGCGGACCTGAGCACACACAATAAAGGAAAGCAAAAATTACCAGGTTTGGACTTTACTTCACAGCTGGAAAGATTCTGTTGAGGCTGCCAGCAGGGGATCTTCCGTATTAATACCCTACCTGGAAGAGCTGACATGTTGAAAATGAGATTAACACCTTCCTGTTTTACATTAACTAAGGCTAAAGTGTTATTTGCCTTATCAGGAAAAAAAAATTATACTGAAATGATAGGGTTGCGAACAAGGTACAGTTTTGAGAAAATGTTAAAACGTGAAGTAGGATTTTTGTAGTGGTGGTGGTGGTGATTCTCTCAAGATGAATACCTTCTACAAATAAAAGCCAAAATTATCAGGACGATTCAAAAGCTGAACATAAACCCACGTAGCACAGCAACTCCTTTTCTGCTTTTCAGGCCAATGCTAATTGACACAGTAAATAACTTGTCAGAATGCCTAAGAAATAAAAATAAATAAATACACTATGTTGAAGAGTACTGATGCTTACGTGTTTGTTGCCAATTCACACTAGCCTAGAAACAGAAGAGCTAATATAAATGATTTATTCATTCAGATATAAGATAGCACTTTTTAATTCTCGCACTTCACAATTCATCTAGTTACGTATTTACTAAAGATGAGCATTTAGATGAAAAAAATATTAAAAATTCTAATGTGAGGAAGCCTCAAAATCATTGTCATGTCTATGTGGAAGTGAGGTGGGAGAAGAGGGCCAGGGGTGGCTTGACATCTCCTTCACGCAGACATGCTCAAAACAGGTACTGGTGGCCTTTTCTCAGGCTCAGAAGGCTGAGATGCCATCCATGTGGACATCATCTTCAGTTGACAGAGTCACTCTGCTGTACCAGGCTCTCTTGTAGGAGTGGCAGAGAAACCAGAAAGGACAGATAAGTTCTTTGTGCTCCAGGCCTCCTGGTCTGGTGTGCAGACAGACATCAACAGTGGCTAGAATACAAAACCAACTCCAGTGGGTGAGAGAGGAAAGACATAAACACCCTCACTAGGAGCCCTAGGGGAGGGAGAGTAACTCTTCTGGGAGAGTCGGAGAAAATTTCCTAGAGGAGATGTGGTATAAGTTGGATCCCAAAAATGGGTAGAGTTTTAACAGGTGGGAAAGAAAAATGGCGGAGAAGGCATTCTAGGTAGAATGGACCAATTTATTATATTTGGACACCACAATCACATAGAGAATTATGGTGAAATAGGCACCCAAAATATATCAAAGGAAAATGTGTTGTTATGGAGATTATAGTCAGTCACCCACTTTTTTTTTTTTTTTTTTTTTTTAATGAAACAGAGTCTTGCTCTGTTGCCAGGCTGGAGTGCAGTGGCGCGATCTCTGTTCACTGCAACCTCCACCTCCTGGCTTCAAGTGATTCTTCTGCCTCAGCCTCCCGAGTAGCTGGGACTATAGACACGTGCCACCACACCCAGCTAATTTTTGTACTTTTAGTAGAGATGAGTTTCACCATGTTGGCAAGGATGGTCTTGATCTCTTGACCTCATGATCTGCCCACTTTGGCCTCCCAAAGTGCTGGGATTATAGATGTGAGCCACTTCGCCCAGCCTGTAATCCACTTTTTAAAAAACTACATGTATACTGAATATACAAGTGATAAGAAAGGAATAAAACCAGCCTTTATTCTGCTTGCTAAATGTCTACTATTCAAGTTTTAAGAATAACACACACTGGTAGCTATTGTTTCTATTCATTTCAGACCTTCTAATTGCTGCTATGGGGTCTCAATGAGAAAGACGGGAAGTGGGGAGGGGGCAATGAAAATGCATGAGATTTTCAGGAATGCCAACAATGTGAAGTTGGAATCCTACTCTAACTACTTTTGTTCATCCTTCCAAAGGTGACAGTGGTCTGTTGTGTTCAAAGAGAGCTGGAAGAGGACAAGCAGTTTTAAGGTAGCACAAAGGAAGGCAACTTAATGCCTCCCTAAGGAGAAACCACACAGGCTGCTCTGGTAGAGAGGATAATAATGGCAATAATAACAATAAAGAAGAGTGTAGAGGTGGGGAAGGAGCCCTGATAACTTGGAATGAGGTGGGAGGAAGAGGTGGACATAACCTTTGCAGGTGTTCACGGAGGATTTGTAAGGCATGCAAAAATAAGGACAACCGAAGCTGTGAGGCGGGATACAGGAACATATCCAGTGAGCTCCCAGGAATAATGGAGAGCACACATTGCATCATCAGGATCACTGAGACCCGAATCCTCTGGGGAAGTCATGTCTTTTTTGTACTAGATGTTTTGAAGCTTGAGCTGGGGCGGGGGTGTGGCGGGGAGAGTGAAAGAGGAGGGGAAAATCACTGGGAAAAATTAAGCAGTCTGAAAGGAGGGTAAGATTATGAAGATAAATGTTTACATCTCTGCTGCATTGTATCTCTTGAAATGAAACTATTTTTGAATAGTGCTGCATCTGTACTGTAAGAACGTGGGCATTGTGAACAAATTGACTGTCTCAGATGATTTGACACATTTTGATTTCTGCTTAGGAAAATATCTGTTAATCCTATTAGACAGAGAAGGAGAGGGTCCTGAGCAGGAATGCAAAAGATCAGATCCTTCCCCATCTTGTGCACAGTCTCCCAATGCCAAGGTATTAAAGTCTCAGCTATTTCCAAAAGACCCCGTGCCTCATCCCTGACCTGCTTGGCGTTACATCAAAATCCCTTCTTCTCCACCTTCCCATCTTTGCCTGGCACTAGCTAAAATCATGACAAAACTGGATGGCTGCCCTCTTTTTCTGGCAAGCTAAAGCAGAAAAGAGATCTTATTTTATGCTTTCCTCCTCCTGTAATTTTGCTTCCTTTCTTCCATCCTTCTTCCTGTCCATTTCTTCCTTCTCCCTCTCTCCCCCCCACCACCCTTTTTTTTTTGTCTTCTTTATGTGGTTTGCTGTTTGCTAATATCCAACTCCAGACCATTCTTTGTGTTTGGCAAAGGAAGCAGTTTTATTGTTTGGTAACTCCAGGGGGGATATAGTGTCTATGATGTTGTCTGGGCCAAACCTCCCCCAGGAAGGTTAACTACCTCTACACTACTCTCAAAAGGGAAAGGATGGCAACCACACACTTGAGCACCAGCCATTATCTTTCGTGAGAAAGTGGATCTGTTCCTGCCCAGAAGCACCTTTTCTTTCCGCAATGGTGTAACTCAGTATTGCAATGCAATTAATTTACTGGGACCCGGACCAGTTATCTGGAATCTGAATCTACAGAGTGCACATTAAGAATAAGGGAAACAGAAGACAATTTATTTTTTTCCTAACTACTTTCTGAGAAAAGGTTCTTCTTGAAGCAACACCCAAGTCTGATCAAAGGGTCTGTTCATCTGTCTCAAGAGCCAACGCTGAAGCCCAGCATGGAGCTAAAAATATGCACTCACAGTCCTAGAAAATTGTATTCATTAAACTCTACCTACAGGTCCTCACCCAGAATCTGCTCCGTGCCAAAGCAGCGTGCTGCTGTTAATCCTCCTTTATAGATTAGGCAGTAAAATAAAGAGGGTGGGGCTGAAATGCAGGGGAAGTCTGCACACATGTTTGGAAAAGAAGAAAAGGAAAAGCACAGGGAATTCTTGTTCTCTCCTTCATGTTCTGAGTTGCCAGGGTTGTCCAGACACCACCGAGAGACACAGGGCTTTTTAGCGTTTACTGTATTTTCACTTCCACCGGTAAGGGCTACATGTAAAATGAGAATTTAGAGACAAGATCAAATAAATGCCTTTCAAACTGTGGTACACTGTTATTTTTGGATCCCCTCCTTCTTTGTGTGTTAAGAAGGAAATAATAATATTCATAGCTGACATTATTGAGCATTTACTATGTGCCAAGCACTGTGGTAAGTTATTATTTACATAATCTCATTTCATTGTTTGAGATCTCTGAGCTAGGTGCTTGTGTTGCCACCATTTTGCAGATGATGACATTACAGTTTAGAAAGGCAAAGGAACTAGAGCAAATAAGTCGCAAAGCTGAGATTTGAACCCCAAGCTTCCAAAGCCTTCCTCTTAACATCTATGCCATAAATATGCCATCTCTGAATACTTCCCTTAAAAGTATGTTTTCTGGTTTTCATTTATGATTTTGGTGACTGCTCCTTAATAATAGTTCTGCTATTATCTTAATCTTTACCATTTTCTGCAATCAAGTGATGAGGTTCCTTGGAAGCTGGAAGTATGTTCTTCCTCACCTTTGTATCCCCTGCAGTTCTTAAAGCAAAGTGTCTTGCACAGAATAGAAGCTAAATAATTATTCGTTGAAATGCACTTTACATTATATCTGTATCTAAATAAAACCCATCTAAACAAATCCACTTCCCAAACATTGGGGTTTTCCTCCTCTTTGTAGCCATCCCTTTATTCTTGTTTCGTTTTCGAAAGGTTGATTTTGAACTGGAGGGACACTGCAGTTGTCTTGTCACTTGGCGGGATTTGAAAGTGAGAGTCTGTGCAGTGTTTTAGCCTGCCCTCAGCAATCAGGCCTCACACTCGCGAGGCTCTGATTGTAGGAGTTGCCTTATTTGCATTGATGAGGATGAGCCAGCTGCTAGAGCATACAGAACTGCACCTGACACAGTCACCGAGTTCAGGATTAGCACGGGGAATCAGGAATCCACTGCTCTGGCTGCGTGGCAATCTCAGCCCTACATTAGAGTCACTCATGCAAAATGACCCAAATTTGCAATGAGCACAATTAGCAATCCAAAGATGCATGTTAATTTGGGGGCCTGATATTTTCTTACATTTCCCTAAATTAAAAATAATAAATACACTCTTTCCTAGACAAGTCTGGGCATGAAAACAATTCAGGGGATTATGAGTTTTTAAAAAATGTGCAAACCCCAGAAAATGTGGATTTCTTTGGGTAGCTAGCCACCACCCACACCTCCCCCCACCCCACCCCACCACCAAAGTATTAAGTTTGGCATCAAATAGGGTAAGAGCTTTGTGGTATCATGCCCCTTTTTCAATCAGTAGAAAACAGCTATTTACAAGGATAAAAATAACAATAGCTATAATAGGCAGAAAAGAAAAATTTAAGCATTAAAGAAAGGATTTGATATTTTATATTATGTATTAATATTTCTGAGACTATGTTTGGGTCACATGGAATCACAGATATACTCAACTATTTCAGGATTTACTAAAAGTACAAGAGATTGTGTTGAATTTTTATTAAATAGAGTTTATAAATCAAATTGAACATTCTCCAACTCTGGGCTGTGTTTCCATAGGTTTACAATCTATAGGTGTTGAAATGCTCACCTATACTTTAGTGGAAAAAAAACTGCAACATTTTGCAAAGATTGAATAAATGATCATTCGAAGCAAAAGCATGCAGTTCAAAAGCTAAACCTCCCATTGGAGAACAGAAAATTTAATGAGCTTTTAATGGAATGCAATGCTCAGAGTAGTAAATTATTTGTTAGTTGACGATGCAATCAGCATGCTGATTAAGGTTGCTTGGTTTTTTACTAAACATTAACTGAATGAAAACGGGTAGTCCTTGTTCTGCTTGGGGGGCTTTAAGGAAGCAAATGGACTTTCAGAACAGAGATTGTCAATAAAGGTGAGTGCACTCCAGGTGTCATTTGAATATGATGATAAAATACTAGTGATAAATATTTAAAAGCATTTTAAATCCACAATGTTCGCCTAGGGTATTATGGACTCTGTTTAAAGAAACAGTGGGCCTTAGCAGGCCTAACAACAATCCCTCTATCTCTCTCTAGAAAGAAATATCTAGATCTGCTTTCTTTTATTGCAAAAGAAAAAAGAAGGGTGGGTATGCTTTGAAAATATGAACCAGCATGGATGCAGAGACCAGGAACGTTTGGGAGTTTGGAATGTAAACCTAAAGAGAGACAAAAAGGACAAAAATCAAAACAAAGAAAAAATATTCTGACAGCAAATAAAAGAGACATCTGTTTCTCTGGATAGATTAAGATAAAAATTTAATTAAGCAGTTTCAATATTCCAATGTTTAAAAATAATTGCTATTAGAATATATATATTTAAATTTACAAATGATGGCATTCTGAGGGCAAGAAATATTGTGATATTGGAGTTATATTCTGTCTAGTTTAGAGGTTCTGAAAAGGAACAAAAGAAAAAGAATAAAACTTGGAAATACATCATGTAATGCTTACTTTTGTTAGGTGGTTGTTACAGAATTTATTTTAAAAGTCATTTACTATATATTAATCGATATGTATATTAGTCATAAATTATTGCTTCTGAGAGATATTTTGTTACTGTTTAAATTGCCAGATTTATTTCTGTCCCAAAAGAGGGGTTTTTGTTTGTTTTTCTCCCTACCAATTGAAGAATCGTGGGTTTGTAGGTTAATTTTCTTTGAACAGCTACAAAGTTTTTTTTTTTTTTCTAAAATCCCAATTAGTTTCATCATCGGTGATTCTCTGGCAATGATCAGGTACCCTTAAAATCCGATAAATAACTACCTCTCACTTTTAACTATTCCTGTTTATGACCCAAGAGGTTAAAAGCCTTTGACTGGCATTTGACTTCTGACCTCATATAAATGTTATCTTATCAGTTCCTGCTTGTTAACTTGTATTGAGTGCTTGTCCCTGATGGCTTTTAGATAAAGGGTTGTGGGGTTTTTTCCTTTTTTTTTTTTTTAAATATATTTCCTAAAGGAACTAAACCATTTGCTTTGTTCTTTGCCTACTGCAGTCAAATCTGCACAGTAACCTGCTATCAATCTGTTAGAAAGAGCCAAATATACTTTTATTTATTTCCTACATTATTTTTAGTTTAGTTTTATGGATGGGATTTTATGATAGAAAATATAGTTATTATAATTAACAGTAACAATTACTAGTGATCTTAATCTTTTAACATGTTTGTCAGGAAGCTGGTGAGCTTAGTATTTTCTCTTTTAAAAAAAAATTAAAAATTAAAAAAAAATTAGTTTTGCATTTTGCACCAGCCTGAGTTAGAGAGATAATTTATGGAAATCTTGTCTCCCCAGACTTCAGAAGTCTGGCTAATGAGAGAGTCATCAGTAAGATATATCTTTTTTAAAACATCGAATCCAGACCATGAACAGTGAATTTTCTAACCTTTAGGGAGAAAGGTGGTGGCCTGGCCCCTTCCTTTGCCCTTCCGTCCTAAGAATTAAGAAGGATTTTGGCCTTTTATTCCATTAGCAGCTGTGTGTGTTGTTCACACATTCAAGTGTGTATGTGTGTGAGTCTAGTCACTGTGTACAAACCTAAATACATTTGAATGTTTGCATTTTAATCTCTTTCCATACCTCGATGGCATCATGGGGGTATTCTAGGCAGATGTTAGTGCCTCAGAGGCTGCCTCATTTGCAAATGACCTACAATGTGATTTCTAAACAAAATATTACATTAATTTTCATGTGGAAAACAGGCAGTAAGGAGGGGGAAGAAGGAAGAGGCAGCCATCTTGGAGTCGTTTTGCCTTTTAGCCTCATTCTTTTGCCTCCTAAGTCTCGACAGTTAGAATATTATCTTTATTTTTAATTGGCCCTCAACATAAAGCAAGAGGCATATACAAGAGACCTTTGTATCCATGTTTGGTATGGAAGAAAAGTTGTAACCTCTTTGGACTTTAAATAATAACTGCTACTATAGACAAACTACACCTATTATTCTCTAACCTTCTAAATAAATATACATATAAATGAAGCATATGCCACAGCTTGTAAGAGACCTGTACAAAACTTATTAAGGGAAACAAATGTCTATTTGGACCATTCATTTACTGCTATCTAAAGAATTAATATGTCAGTAAAGTTATCTGCCCTCCCTCCTCCCCATTCTTTCTTCTCTCCCCAAACAACACTCACTCACACACAAACACACGCATTCAGACACCCCCACTATGGAGAAAAGGCAACCCTGGAAACTTTTTTTAAAACAGGAATTCCCTTTCTCTTAGATCATAGGAATTAAGAAAGAGTTAAAAAAAAAAAAAAGCTTTCACTTTTTATTTTATTTTAATTTTCTGTATGTGGAGAGCTGCTATGGCTCCATAACGTCCCAACCCTGCTTTCATCACGCTCATATTCTGGCAACACACAGGTTTAATGCAATTTGTCCTAACTTTTCATTTCAACCATTGCTTTTCTCAAAGTGGTCAGAGTTTAAAGACGGCAAAAGCAGAGGGAAAAGAAATACCACGGCAGGGGGAAAAAACAAACCAACCCCCAAACTGGTGCTGGTATTCAGTGCATTGACACATTCTCAAATGTTTTCTCTGTAGTTATAACACAAAAGCGCTTTCTTCCCTGTTTTGATGTGTTAAAGACGGAAAGAGAGAGGACACTTCGACGTGGTAAAATAAGTATTTGGAAAGCAGAGGGAAAGTATTTCTCCTTTGAATGTCTAGAATGTGTCAATAACGTGTAGATACTCTACCATTTAATATTAATTAAATTTTTAAAAATGGAAAAGAGATGAAAAGTTAATTTAGGCACATTGTCTCTCAACTTTTAGCTATCAATGTTGCCTCTGTTTTGTGTAGTTAGAAATGCATTCGAAGCAAGTCACTTTCCTGTCTCTAAAATAAGGATAACAAGAACGCGAAGTCCCCCTGAGAAGGGTGTGAGTGGATCAATAATACATTATTGTCTAATTCTGATATTTGGCAGAAGAAACTATAAACCTTTATTCCTGTAATGTTAGAAATCTGAACTAATTTTCCTAGGCAGTATTATTTGTAGATTGTTTTACTGGGTGAAACAAATAAGGATTTGAAAGACAAATGATGACCTGATTCTTAAACACTGTCTCCTATCTAAGGACCAAATTCTCTAAGTTGAATCTCAGAGTCCTTTACAATTGTACTGTGTACACTGGCTGTTTTTAAAAAAGATTTTAAAATGTAAGCCAGATGATTTCAAAACTGAGAAAAGTTATGCTACCATTCTTATATCTAACTCACGTTTTAATATATGGTCATAAGTTTTAGTATATACCTAGAGTTGAAAGAAGTGTTTATTTAAACCAGTTTCTATATCAGTAAAAACTAACTCCCTCAGAATATTTTTGATGTAATCATTTTAAATCATTGTAATTAGAAGAACAATAAGATGACGAGAAATCAAGGCCCTCGGTTTTTCTGTATGGCTGTATCATCCAGCATCATAAAGTTACTTAATGATGTATTTTAAAATATCATTTAGATGATTGTAAACTTACCCTAATTATATACTAAGAAATGTAGTCCATTTGATTTCTTCCCATTCCTTGCCTCAAAAATCAAACCTGCTCTGTTTGGAAAAAAATGAGGCTTCTGTGCTATCATGGACCTTTTTGTAGTTCAGCAAGGAAGTTGAGGTCATAGAGTCAAAAATATCAAAATTTTCAGGACCCCATTTATTGCTGTAAGGTTTTATCCTTTCCTTTGTGAAGGCTGATGCAGATGGATTTCTAATTTCCTTTGGTTTCTGTCCTCTTGTCTGTGTGTTTTCTTTATTTGTGTAAATTACATTGTCCTTTCTATAAGAATGTTTGAGCACACTCTCCCTGATAGATTCTCATTCTCACTCCCCTCAGCTTGTTTGAGGTTTAGAATGGGGGTGCTTTTCCTTATTTTAAAAGCTTTGTAATTTAGACTCCAAGAGCCAGGACTATTTTTCTATCCACCTGGACCTGCTCAAAGGTCACACTCAAGATCATAACCCATGTTCACATCCTTCTTATGGGAAAATGATAAAATAATATCCACAGGCATCCTATGCTAGGGGCATGGCCTGGACACACACCTTGCCCTCTTCCCCTTGGCCTCGTCTGCCCTGAAGAATAAATACATCCATCCCCAAAGTTGATGCTTCAAAGTGACAAGTCAGATGCTAGCAGGTCAGCTGGCTATCCTCTTGGCTAGAGGGTCCATAAATTAGAGAAATGTTGGTGTGGTTGAAAGAGGAAGGTAGTCCAGCCCAAGGGAAGCCACGTAAATCTCTCCTGGAGCTTTGTTCCCAGTAGGGAGTGGGGTGAGAGTTAGGGTAGCTCAGGGCTGCAGGCTGTTATTGATGCCCTGGCCCTCCTGCAGTGGGTGCTAACTTGTGCGTGAGAGCTGCCACCATCCTTCCCAAACATCGGGCTCTTGGAAAAGTCAAGCACAGTTGAGCCCTGATTTTCATTTAATAGTCAAAACCAAGATGCATTTGGACTATGATGATAGGACAGCTCCCTTGAAAAGATTATTTGAACTACAAAGGCATTCATTTAGGGCTAGCAATGTTGCAAAAGGGCCCGCTAGAAATTAGCAGCCTGTCCTGGTATTTGGAGAGCAAGAGTGACAACTTATTGGAAGTTCTCAAGGAATCATTTATATTTCACACTCCACTAGGCAGCTGATTTGAGATTGTCTGTTAGCATAACAAAGGCTCTGAGCCTGTGAACTTCAGAAACCTTTCGACCTCTTAGCTGCTGGCATGAATAGCCCCCAGTCCTGCCTATAGAGATCTCCCAAAGCTCCCCTGTTCGTGGCTAAATTGTTAATCAGGGTAATTTAATATAGTTTTCAATATGCCTCATCTCTTATTGGGAAAGGTATTCACAGCTTTCCTACCCCTGAAAAAAAAAGTTCTTTTATTCAAGTGTGAGAGGGGCAGCTGCAGACAGACCCCCACCCCTTGCTTCTCCCCCACTCCTTCACAGCAGCAATGTTCTGAGCGGCCACCATAGAGAAGGGCCAGAAAGAGAAACTCAGAATGACGATCCGATCCCCTGGCATGCACTCCATCCTCAACCTGAAACTCCAGCCTATTTATGCTGGGAACCCACAAAACAAAAACCCAAGGATCAGCCATAACTAATGAAACCTCAAAACCTCAGAGTCACACACACCACACACACACACACACACACACACACACACACACGCCACACCCCCTTCTCCACCCTCCCTTCACCAGCACTTTTCCCCTCCCCCCTCATCTCCCAACTAAGCTTCTCTTGTGGTTCTGGACCAAATGCACCAGACCCCAAGGCCTGCTAATTTTCATTTCTCTCACTCTGTCCAGGAAGCCTACACCATCCTGCACGCTCCTTCACACAGTCACACTCGGCCTGGCCCCTGCTTCCACTCCCGGTGTCATATACACTTGCTCTCGCCTGCTCCCTCACACACTATCAATTCACATGCACATTAGTTAGCTGAAAAGAGCCGGAGCACAAATATATTCATTTTAATCCAGTTAAGACCTAAGAGGTCTCATAGGATATTATTCAATAGTTTGAAAACTAAGTATAAAACTCAGATTTTGCTACACTGTTTCATCTCACAGAGGCCTACAGTATGCCTTTCTTTCGCTTTATACCATGTACGTATTCTAAAAAAAAATAAAATAAAACCACATAGAAGAACAATCACAAGCAAAGTACCCAGCTTCAGGCAGGCACTATGCTCAAATATTATTACGTTATCTTTTAAATGACTGTTTCTAGTACCCATGTGCACGTTCAGAATAGCAGTTTTATACAGAGAACGAAAAAGTATGAAGTCACTAATTACATTTTTTTTAATTAAAAATGGAAGTATACAATCTCTTAAACTTATTTTCTCTTTCTTTTCCATGTGAGCGTTTTAAGGAATCTCTAAAGCATGTATGAGTGTTTCCGTGTTGCTTTGGTGGTGGTTTTCTGTGTAATTGGTGTTCTGCCTTTGTGCGAGTTGAGGCTCTATGTCTTGCTTCTTTCTGGAACAGCCATTTCTCGCTTGTGCCCCGTTTGGGTTGGTGTGTTTGTCTCTCAGCCTCCTGAAGTTGCATAAAGGCAGGATGTAGTGCCTGAAGTATTTTCTTTGATTTTTCTCTAGTTAGAGTAGTCCCTGATGGGGGTTGGGAGATTTCTTCACTCACTTGGGTTCCTAGTCTAGAATCTCAAAACTACTGGGATGTGGGAGAGACCAATTTCTATTTACAGCATCAGGGAAAGGATTATCAAACCTCCAAAATCAGAAGTACAAATATAGATTTATTCTTAATAAAATAACATAAAACAGCCCAGCTTCTTTCCCAAAATAATTTTTCTTGAAATTAAAAAAAAATTAAAAAATAGGTTTACTGCCCAATTTTAATATCTAAACAGTGCCTAAAGGTGACATGTTAAAAACAGAAAATAAAATAAATGTATCTGGTGGTTATATTATAAGAATCCTAAAGTCTGCATTTTCCTCTTAAAAAAAAAAGGAATCTTGACAGTTTTCATTTCAACGATGTGGAAGTTTTTAGATTATAAATGTTTTTGCCAAAAATCTGTGTATTATTCATTTTAATAATGTGCTTTTTGGTTTATTCTATTTTGTAAGTGGTGATTTTCATTTTCTCAGTGTTTTAATCCAAAATATTTTTAAAATATTAACTGATAGTAATTATAAATTGGTGGGTAAATATGGCTGATTTCTTTTTTAAAAGGCCAATAATATGAAATTGTTCATATATAAATATCACAAATTTAACTTTCAGAAGGTGTTTACAGGAAAAAAATTATGGCTTTAAACCCAAGAAAGAAAAAATATACAATTTGCATTTTTTCAATCCTTTTGCTTAACGTTTTTTTCATTAGGCTTTTTCCTCATTAGGATTTATGATCCATGTCGATCATTACACTTTCACATCTCTGATTTCCCTTAAATTTTCTGACAGAAGTTAATAAATATAAAAGAGTAAAAAGTCCTATTTGCTTTCATCTAAGGTGCTCAATATTTTCAGATTATTTGTATTTGCATTGAAATATTTTCCATGTTCTTAATTTAAATGATTAAAATTTGACTGAAGTTAATTCTATTTGGAGCTAAGATGTAACAGGGTTTTTTTTTTTTTAAAGGAATTAAACAATGTGATTTTGCTAAATTATAACGTTTTATTTGGCTTGAGCCATCTAACACCCTCTCCAACATGGCACAATTTGGGCTTATATTTGTGGAACAAGAAGGGTTGGGGGGAGAAGGATGTATATTTGGAATGGTGTTTGACAGGGAGAATGAACGCAGACACCAGAACAATTATATTACAATCCCGTTGGGAATGCCAGCACCAAATTTAGCCAGACTGATGGGGTACTGTCTAGACGGTCCCTTTTGTGTATCAGCTGTTTTTTCCCTGCTTTATTGCACTGCCTGAATGTGTGAGTTGAACATGCATATGGATCCCAAGCATAACCATTGCTGCAACCATACATTGCTATTAAACTTCCTTTCATTTGGCTAAGAATCAAAGGTTGTGTATTCCTACTATATTCCCTTTACAGTATTTTGTAATTAAAATGCAGCTTCCAGATTAGTGGCTTAACAAAGGTCATAAGACAAAGTAGAAGGTGCCTAGCTCTTTCTTTATATGAAAAAAAATGTACAAATGAACTAGGTAAACATTTCTATCCTCTTAAACATGTCCACCTCTTTTCTACATAAGTAAAAATAAGCCAGAAAGAAAAGAATTAAAACAATGAGAGGAAAGAGGCACAGTACATGTAAATTACCACCTTTCCTTTTGAGAAGGGCAAAGGATAGAAAGAAAGCATATTTATTTAATGTTTACAGTGTAATTAACAGCAGTGTGTGTGGTTTTCCTTTTTTTTTCTTTCCCCCTCTTTATTTGGTAAACCAAATGGAGTTCAGTAATCAGTTCTTGTGAAGTCTTAGAAATAGATTTTCAAACTCTTTTAAATATATGCTTACACAATTGCTTTTGTGTTGATGAGCATATAGGAAATCCTAGAGACATTTCAGATCTGGGCAACTGTCAGGATTTTGTTTTGTTTGTCAAGATGGTGCAGGAAGGGTAGGGCTTACTTATATATGAATACAGTATCCACATAAAACATTCATTGTTGAAAGGAGCAGAAATGCGCCCCTAAATAGGATGTGCACTCCAGCAAATGGGTACTAAGGTTGGATGCTTTTGCTAACAACCAAGAATTTGAAATGAACTCAAATTCATTATTCCAATTAGAAAGTGAGAAATAGAATAATGCATTAATGCTAATGAATGTAGGTATCAGATTCGCCTCTTTCTGTAAAAGGTTATCAGCAACTTTTGTCTACAGTCACCAAAAATTCAAAGGTATGAGAAATTGGAATCCCACAGGATGTAAGTCATTATAGATAAAATTATTGTCTTGTAGTAAGGTCCAAAGTGAATTCACTGTTTCAGGAAAGAGGATCGCACATTTCATAGCACAAATAACTTTTGTTAATATGTACACATAAACTTTGTTTGGAAAAGGAATTCTACTTTCCATTTGCTGAAATTGTTTTCCCTTAGCAAAGAGAGGAGGCAACAGTTTTACCATAAAGAAAAAAAAAATCAAAGTTAAAAGTGATACAAAATGTTTGCAGTTACATTCTTCTTTCATGCATCAAATTTTGTCTGACTAAATGGTGGAATTGATTTTTAAATAATAATTTTCAGTGCTTTACTGCTGAAATTTAATAACTACCATCTACCATGGACAATGACGATTTTATTCATCTTTTGAGGACTAGGTATTGAAGAGAGGTCTGTAGGAAAGAGAAAGTGAATTGTATTCTCAATTTTATTGAACAGGATAAGACAAGAAGCAATCTATGTTTCGGTTTGAAACATTATATCAGCAAATCAACAATCGTAAAATATGACCAGTGACACAGGATTGGGGAAATTCCCTGTCTGAAAGAGGGGATGAGATTGAACAATTGACATTAAGCATGGAGACCTTGAGTAGGCACTAGTAGGCATTGATATTACCAATGTCTGAGGCCTGACTTTGGCACGACTGAGAAAAAAGTATAACCAAAGGCAGGGGCAGAGAGCAAAAGAAACCAAGACTGAGAAATAGAGAAAGCAAGAAGAAAATGGTGGTGGGTGGGTGGGTTGGGGGTGGGTGGCATGCAGGGGTAGTGAGGGAGAAAGAAAGAAAAGGGGAGCAGAGAATGAATATTCCAAGCATTGTTTTAATCTAAAACAGAGACGCTTCCAGGAGAATGAATTTCAATGGAGCTGAGCCAAAAATAATTATAGAGATTTTCTTGTTTTGTTTTGTGAATGAAGAGCATCTCTTTTCTCTGGAGATGCGAGAGTGAGAAAGAACCAGAGCCAAGAGATTGAAGTGATGCCCCTCTGCCCCTTTACTTCCACACACCACAGTGGCAGACCTTTCTTTCTTCCCTTTTCCAAAAGCTATTGGCACCGAATTGTGCTAGGAAGAGAGGGACGTGGCAGCAGCCCTCAAACCTTAGCTGGATTTTCTATTCTAACAATAGCTTGTTTGCTTGATAAGGCTGAAGTATTGAAATTGGAAGCAAGATTGGGGTAGGGGGGCAGGGATACATATTTTAGGCTCTAGAAATAAAATTGAGCTATTTACAACTAAAAATATTCCCCTATTTGAGATACTTGAAAATTCCTTTGGGGTTTGTTTTACCAATTACATTTGTTTCCTTGTTTTTCATCATCAATAGCAAGCTACTAAAGGAAATAAAGTATTCTCTCAATTTTCCTCCATTTTCTCTGTGATGTAAAATCTTTATCCTGGAACCTTTTTTACAGGGAAAAATTGTCATTTGTTAAAATAGCTTGAGCTATGACTGAATTGTTGTGAAAGCAATATTATATACTCTTCATGAAAGCAGGAATAAAAGGCTTTATACTAATAGGAAATACACAGGATTGGAGGAGAAACCCACTAACATTAATAGACTTTTGTGACAGAGTAATCATAAACAACTCAGAATTAATACCTAAAGACTATTAATTTTCTTAAGTTAAATTGACTTACATAAAAGTCACACCAGTAAGTACTGTCAGAACCTGGATATTCTCTCCAAATCTCTTATTTTAGGTGTTATGTTGTGTTAAAAGAACTTGTTGTCATTTTTATCATTCAGAGACATTAATTCTACAAGTAGGTTTAAGGTATCACTTTTGTCTTTGTATCGCCTGAGTTTCTTTAAAAAGCAATATATTTCAGAAATTAAAAACCAGTTCCTCTACATCATATTTTACAACTTGTAAAAATTAACATTTATTCTTATAAATATTTGGCCCACTAAGTTTTAACAATTTAGTGACTCGGTAGAAGAATAGCATAGAGAGCTGTACATTTAATGGCTTAACACCAAAGCAACCTTGATATGAATTAAAAACAAGAAAAAGTATTTATGTTATATTTGTAGTCAAGATTATCAATAGGCTTAAGGACAAACCTCCCAGAAAGTAGCAAAACTAGATATATTTTCCTTTAAAAGTTTTACATCTTAAAATTGTTCCTGTTTTTCTGTCGAAGAACTATTAACATACAGAGTAGTTTAGCAGTAAAGATATATGATTTTATTACAGATACTTTTTTTTTATTTTTTAAAGATGAAAAATGTCTTCATGTACGTGGGACTTTATTTAGGGATTTCCAAACATGTTTTAAATGTCACTGTGAATATATTGTGTAAATCTGTGAATATGAGCTTTATGAATCCACATTTAATTTAATTAATCATATTGATTCACTTGACATTTTTCTCCTCCTGAATCCCTCCTCCCCGCTTTTTTTCATCTCTCTATTAAAAGCATTTCTTTCACAGTGGTAGACTAATTTTTGAAGGAGATTTCACAAAATAAAACTGACAATGGTTTTTGAAGACCTTTTAAAAGCATTCAACTTAGATTTTTTTTTAGAAGTGGTTAAATGAATATTTAAGAATTCAAAGTACTTAATCACACTAATCTTAACATTATATTTAAAAACCCAATCCCCCAAATGAGTAGATTGACTTTTTAAAGAGAATAATTATTAATATTAAATAACCAGAATAATCACAACTATGCTGTAAGCCAGAATAAATGTATGAAGTTAGCAACAAATATCTATTTTTCCAAGTTTTAAAATAAAACATTACCTTTTTAAAAATAAAATAGCTTGCAAAATAGCAACAGATTTTATAATATTTTTTCATCAAAAACCTCAATAGAAACAATTTCAGAATTTATGTTTGGTTATACTACATCATTAAAATTGCTGAGAGAAAATGTTAGACTGCTAAAACATTTAGAATATGGTATATTATAATTTGTTATTAATGGCAATGTAATATATTACACTAACGTGTGTATTTATTATCAAGTTCTACAACTGATTAGAAAATGAGGAAATAAAGATAGATTTACAATGAATAAATGTCCCAAAGATGTTAATGATAAGAACTAAGCAAAAATGAATACAGAGCCTTTTGTTTGTGCACCAAGGATTCTATATTTCACAAGAGTATATAGATGTATGTATACGGGTATGTGCAATATAGATAGATTTGTCATTTTTTTAAACACTGATCATCATATAATAAAATGGGTTTTTAAAGGTTCTATCTTGACCAATTCTTTTCTAGCCCCAAATCACTAAACCAGCTTTAGAGTTTAGTAACTCAAAGTACTAAACGCAGAAAAGTTGCATTTCACTTGAAACAACCATGGAAATTGCCCCAAAGGTGGTCTTATTTGTTTGCTCTTTTCATTTTGTAGTGGTATGGAGTCCAGTATATGGCTGTAGGGAGCAGGAAGTAGCAAGAAGCAATTGAAAGAATTAGGAAGGAAACTTCCTCGAGCTTCACGGGCTTGTTTGCTGGCCACAGATGCCATTATGGTATACAGATAAGATATGCTTAATATAAAGACTTTAAAAAGAGCCTCCATACTCCTGAAAATTCAGAGGCAAAGCTGAGCCTCTTTCTTTAAACCATATACTTCACTCCCGTTGGCCCAGGAAGCCTGGCTAAAGATAGTCTCATCCAGCTCACACGCTTGGGTTTTGTCATTTTATGTCATAACCTCCACATTCCTTAAACGTAGTTTTAAAATGTGTTAAACGGAAATGCTGATATAAGCCTAAATGTAGCTGTACTTGCTGTTTCTGCTCTAACTTCATTCATGGTAGTGGATTTAGTTAAAAGGCCCAGAACAGCCATGCTTAACAGTAAAGAAGCAAAATCCTCTTGCCTTCAATAAGGGTTAGGTGTATGTAAGAGCAGAATGAACACTGTAGATATTTGAGATAAATACCGTCTGTGGAAATGTACACATTTCATTGATGCCCTCTCTAATGTATAGAAAAATATGCCACATTATAAATAAAGCCCCATTTGCTTTTTTCTCTATATTGAATGCTATTTTATATATCTTGAACACTTGGAATATGCAGTAACATTTATGATAGTAATAGCTGACACCAAATATGAACTGTTAGTGATCCTTGGTGTCTATTTAATCATAATCAAGGACTACCTGGTAAGCATTAAGTGACAATAAAGGGTATTCTTTCTAAAATATTAGCTGAATTGGTAATAGAGAAAATGGTCACTTAGACAGAAAAGTCAACAGAAAATAGCAGTAATTATATGTGCCTTGTACATGAGCATACTGTATTACATTCAATGTGCCATTGTACAATGTGCTATTAAGAAAAAAAAGTATGGTACCTCTCTTTGGTGATACAGCTGCATTTGGAAGTTTCCCAGAGCACAACATTTAGCTTTTTCAAACGCTTTTTTGGTGGAATTTCCCCTCCCAGTTAAAAACTGGTTTTCATCGCACAACTGCATAATTATTTTTCTGCAACTAACTATAATTACTTGTTTTGTGCATCTCTACTAGAGTGATTCAGTGTTTGCTGTTCTACCTCATAAAATGTATCTGCATTAGAGGCATGTGAAAAGGAGTATTGACCTATATAATATATTGCTATATTGGTAGGGGCACACAGCTCTAATTCTTTGTAAATGGCACAAAAGTCTATATTGCTTTGAGTTTTCCTTTTTGAATGCTATGTGAGTTTTCTGACTAAAGCATAAAACTGGAGGTATCTGAAGACAAGAAACCTCACAACATAGAAATTATTTAGTGCACAAAGAGACTCCCCTCATATAGATGT
This sequence comes from Cacajao melanocephalus, assembly GCA_963573385.1. Taxonomy (NCBI): domain Eukaryota; kingdom Metazoa; phylum Chordata; class Mammalia; order Primates; family Pitheciidae; genus Cacajao; species Cacajao melanocephalus. Next base: position 19,985 of record CAUYLG010000654.1, read on the forward strand.
ACAATGGGAAACTGAATAAAAAAGGCTGATGGAGGGATTTGTTGATAGTGGCATCATAGAAAACTCTGGAATCAGTGACTGTGAGATTTATCAAGCCAGAAAATCAAACACAGATTTTTAAATCATTCAAGAATATCTAATCATTTTATGTCATTCACAAAGCTCTCCACAAATAAAAATGAAAATTAAGTAAAGCCCCTCCTGCCAGTCTTCTTTTATCTACAAGTCGTTCTCTTTCTGTCTTTTCCTTCCAACTCCTATTTGTCTATCGTTCTTTTTTCTTTCAAGTTCTCTTTAATCCTTGCTTTCCCATGTCCCTCCTTAGTCTTACTCTTCAGTGATGCTGATAAAAATAAACAGTCTATTTAAAACAGATGAGTCAAGGCCAAAAAATAAATGACTGATGTGTGCCTTATCAGTATTTTTAAAGTAAAACTACACCTGTGGCATTGTATTCTTTAAATTTTTTATAATTTTAAAAACAAACTACAAAGAAAATGGAAGAGAACTGAAGTACTGTTTAATGTCTCTGAATTTATTTGTAAACATACATAATGTTAAACGCAGTGAAGTCCTTATGAGACTACTTTTGTGGTTGCTGATCCCAGGGCGCAAAAAGAATTAGCTTATCCAGAAAAACTCAAAGTCATAATTAGTCTTGTGAGTTACAATAATAGGGTCTCATCCTGCATTTCTTTCTCATATGATACTCCCAGTAGGAGTTCTGCATGAAAAAGGACTACAGGATTGGGCATTAATAATGGTATATCTGTGAAATATGAGCATTTTCCTATCATGCCAATCAGTAAAATTAGAAATCTGCCCCATCTTGGTCTTACACCCTTCAGTTAAAAGAATAACATCAATAGATTTTTCCAATTCCAAAAAAAAAAAAAAAAAAATCTTAGTTTTAAAAATACCTCTTGAAATTAGAAAATAAAAATGAATTTTCCCCCAACTAAATATATCTTTTACTCTTAGCTTAGTTATAAATATGACTGTAATTAATTTTTGTTTAAAAAAGTAACATCTAAGTTTTACGTAGTTTCCTCAAACAAATAGAAACAAAAGATTAAGTAAGGAAAGAATCAATGAAACTCAGTGGAAAACTATCTTCATTCTCAAGGATCTCAGATAAACTTGCAATCCTTTTTTCTAATTTGGCTATTCAGGTCTCTCAAACACTGTTGACTGACTAAGCTGACCAATTGTTTTAATATATAGACCCAGCCTAAATTAAAGGGGAAAAAAAGTGCAATAGCTTGCAAACCCTAAGTTGTTGACATTTTGTGAAATAGAAATAGTCTTTTGAAGAATTACGTTATAGTGAACTGCTAACTAGGCTTAGACAAATAGGCAAAATGCAGTAATAGTTGTACACTCATCTAAAGCTCAACACTGCACAGCTCTAATAACCCTAAAAATTTAGACAACAGTCCATCATCCAGTGAACAGATAAACAAATCATGGTATAGTCCAACAATGGAATATTACCCAGCAGTACAAAGGAAAAAAAACACTCATACATTTTACAACATGGAAGAATCAACATAATTATTCTGAGGGAAAGATGCTAGACAAAAATGAGTTCCAGTCATTTATTTAACATTCTAGGAGACTCAAACTAATGTATAGGGACAAAAACACATCAGCAGTTATCTTTGGGGAAGGACAGGAGGCAGGAATTACAAAGAGGCATGAGGAAACTTTGGGGGTGGTGGTGGATATATTCATTATCTTGATTGTGGTAATGGCTTCACAAGTGAATACACAGAGATACATTTAAATTATATAGTTAAATATGAGCAGTTTATTACATATCAGTTTTAGGTCAATAAAGCTGTTAAGGCCCGGCATGGTGGCTCACATCCATAATCTCAGAACTTTGGGAAGCCAAGGTGAGGGAAGTACTTAAGTGCAAGGGTTTGGGACCAGCCGGGGCAGCATAGCAAGAACCCATCTCAACAACAACAACAACCAAAAAGCCAAGCATGGTGACACATGCCTGTAGTCCTAGCTACTTAGGATGCTAAGATGGGAAGATCACTTGATCCCAGGAGTCAAAGGTTACAATGAGCCACGTTTGTGTCACTGCACTCCAGCCTGGGTGACAGAGCGAGACCTTGTTTCTAAAATAAATAAGTAAAGCTGTTAAATATAAATAAACCAATTAAAATAGATTTAGCAACAAATCGGAATGGATGCTAGCCAGTAACCAAAAATTTCACATCATAGGTTTCAGAGTTATCTAGGCAACTGGGACCATGCATAGTTGAATGTAAAGAATTTGTGGATTCAGACAGCCTTCTTCAACCCCTAGTTGATGCTTATGAACACTGTTTTAACTCAAAACCATTTTCCATGTTTCCCTGTTAAAAAAGATAAGAGTCTTGAATTAGGTGAGCATCACAAGTTTCAGATTCTTTCTCTAGCAGTACTACAAACTGTGTGATTTAGGACAGGGGACTAAACTAACATCAGAATATGACCAATTGTTTGAGGCAGAGGTAAATTGAAAGATCCTTTTTTTCTAGAGAAAATAGGATTTCTCCACCAAGCATTTTGACTTCGTGATTGTGTGTTTTGTCACAATATCTCTAAGGATCTTTCTCTTCCCTTTCTTTACCACCACATGTGACGCAAATGGAATGGTGGTGTCCACTGGAGGATGTTGTTAGCCAAAGAGAAGTTCCCTTAATATATTCGCCTCTGGTGGATATCACTACATAGGCTGATAAATTTCATTTTGTTTCAGCAAAAAATTTATTAAAATCCATAATGAAGTACAAAAACATCATACTGAGACTTTTCTGAAATAAAACACTATTAATTGATTTACCTAACAAAGTGTCCTATTTGATGCAGAGCACATAACTGAGATAACTCCAGGTTTTTATTTTTATTGTTCTATTTTTTACTTGCAACTAAGTTTTTAGGTGCATAACTTGAGTTAGATCAGTCTCCATCTTAAGGGAGGAGAAAATAACTTGTAAGAACCTCAGGGACTAAGCTAAAAGTCAATAAACATATGGGAAAAAAGACTGGAAGCAAATCAAATATATGTGTAAATTGACATTTTACTAAAAGAACATGCTTAGAACTTTGGGTTTATTAAACATATGTCAATAAAATTGAAACCAAAATCTATTTAGCAAGTGGAATATATTTGTGAATGCAGAAATGCATGTATTTTACATTACCTGAAAAGCACATTTTTCCATCTTACCATATTATGACTTAAATTTATTACTCTGATTTTAGAGATATTATATTTAAAATGTGTTGATAAAAACATTTTTATTTAGAGAATTCGGTATATTTTTTATTTTTAAAATGTTTGTCTTTTTGCCAGGGTCAATTCTCATACCTCATAGTTAGGTTTCTGAATGTAAGATTTGCAATAAGAAAAATATATCATTGACCTTGGAAATAAACTTCTAACTGGTCTTATGTTGATGTGTAACTAACTCCTGCATGTTAAACCTTTATACAATAAGTATGGTTATAGTCTTTGTTCTGGATGTTTTAGCAAAGTGGAAAAAATGAGAAAGATTCAACTTATTTTACTTTGCCTTTGTCCTTTGCTCATGTTTTCTGTTTTTCTTTTTAGTGTCTTCTTTCCTCTCACCTTCCTTCACTCCTGTCACTGCATTATTTAACTAATAATTTTTTTTACTGCTATTTATGTTGGTCAGTGACCCAGACATTGACTTAATTCTGAAGTGAAATTGATTTAGGCAAGTCCCTTCAATTATTTCTTGACTATGGTTAGGATCTTTAATCCTAGATACATGAACTATTCCTTTTTGTACAGTATCTGTGATATTGTTTTCTTTTGTATAATCTCTTTGCTCAGAATTTTAGTTTTAACTAGAACCAGTTCAGTGATGAAGATATTCAAAAGACTTTTAAAAGATTACACCACTCCCATCCCACCTGATTTCCGATGTTCCATATAATCCAATGAAATAAGTACCATTTCTTTCCCTTCAGACGACGTGAGAAGGGATCCAAAATCAAGCAGTTTGGAAGCCAATACACAAAGAGTTTGCCCTGTTCTTGGCTTCCTAGAACTGGGGACTTTTTTGCTGGAAAGACTCAAAAGGGCCTTTTGGTGTTGAGATGAAGATCTCTGTCCAAGGTGATTTCTTTTCTCAGTGGAATCATCTCTTGCTGTTCAGCTGTGACTTTCTGTTGCTGAGACGCTCAGCTCAATTAACTTCTCATCCCTCCCCTGCTCCTAATCTGAGGGGAGATATGAATAAGCATCATATTTATGATATGTTATGGCCACATTCTAGAAGTCTATGTTCCTCATTAGTATACATTGACAAAAATTTGCCCTACCCATCTCATTGAATTCTCTTTAGAATCCAATGTGATAATTTACGTGAAATCTTTCTGCAAACTATAATGTATAGTAAAAATACAAGATGGTTTTACCAAAAACAACAGAAGACTAGGAACTGATGTGGTATGTCAGTATCAACCAGGTTCATGTTAGTTGATTCAGGCCCTTCATACTTTTATTAATAAATCCTGACATCACCTTGTTTGTGCAAATACACTTATTTATTTTATTTTATTTTTTTAGCTCATAATCAGATCATTAGGTAGTATCAGTGAGTTGCTCCTTATGGTATTTTACCATATTAATATGTAGGTGATGTTGGGGTAATTGTCAGTGCCGAACTATTTGGATGTAGAAAATATTATAATTTTAAAAATCTTGTGTTCTCAGAAGAAATGTGAAAAAGAAATCTATGGTCAAGCCATTTAGATGATATCTTTAACAGGTTTTATCCTCTATTAAATTTCCACATACCTACTCTCCCAAAAACATAAAGACTTTCTGACTGGAAAGTCAGCTGCTGTTGCTCTTGCCTGTAATCCCAGCACTTTGGGAGGCTGAGGTGGAAGGACTGCTTGAGAATAGGAGCTGGAGACCAGCCTGGGCAACAGAGAGAGACCCTGTCTATACAAAAAAATTTAAAAATTAGCTGGATGTGGTGGCATGCACGTGTAATCCCAACTACTTGGGGGACTGAGGCAGGAAGATCCCTTGAGCCCAGGAGTTCAAGGCTGCAGTGAGTTATCATCATGCCACTGGGTAGCAGGAAAAAAAAAAAAACTTTTCCTTTTCTCTGATTGATCCATTAACATAAAGTCACTTTCTATTTCACTATTATAAATAATGATAAATAGAATGAATTTGCTAATTAATGGCTATTAAAATCATTATTATTACTCTTAACTGTACAACATTTTATATAATCTGTTCATAATTCTTCATCTTTAAAAAGAATTCAGAGTTACCCTTGAGAACAATGAAACAGACAATATCAGTTATGGGCAATAATCAGAACCAAAATATAAAAGTATTTAGCACTTCAAAATGAAGAGCTAAAGAGACCTTGCAAATGTTTATGTTTATTTTGTCTGGATCAGATTAAATTTCTTGAAATTGAAAAAAAATACAATCTTCATATTCTATTGTGTACATTTCTTGTATTTGTCAACTAGCCAAATAATGTAGTGACCCCACATTTTTATCTATACAAGTTTGTAACATTTGGTGAGACAAAGAACAATTTTATCTACTTTCATTAAAATTTTTACAAAAAATTAAGAGAAGGTAGTTTTCAGAGCCTAAGAACTATTTGCAAGAAGTTATGATTGGAAAACAAAACATTATTTTATTTTATTATTATTTTATATTTTATTTTTGTGTGTACATAGTAGGTATATATATTTCAAAACATTATTTTAATTTATGCCTAAAGAAACTTGTTGTTTAGAATCTACCAATTTCCATGTATTTACTTTAGCTAAAATGACATCCTTTGCTATACGCATTATTTATCTGTAACTAATTACTTTTACAGACTGTTTATTATCTAAGGAACAACAAATCATGTCAACACTTTGTCTAATACAATCGCAAGTAGCAAGAACAAATTGTACAAAATCTTGTTTCAAAGAAGCAAAATTATACTAAGGGGGAGACCAATGTAGCCTAAGTAGATATCAAAGCAGAAACATAGTTATATATAAGATAAAAGCAAAGTTGTTTGCCTTAAGATCTCCTAGAATGAAGTTGAGATAGAGGAGCTAAAAATGACAAATAATTAGACATACATTTTATCTTTTTCCAGAATAGTTCACTCAGTTTTTCTATTCTATTGACCAATTGTGACTCAATACAATCGTCTCTAACTGTGGATACAGTTGAAATATTTTACTCCACTTCTTAAGACCATGTATCTCAAGGAAGATGCTGCGTGACATCTTTCAAGATGCCATTGTATAAGAACCTGCAAGTGTACATCTGGTTTATGAAAAATGACCTGGACAAAAGTAAGATATCCTGCAGAATCCTTAAATCCCTCTACTGCTGCTGCCTGCTTTCTGTCTGTAATTCTGGTTGGTTTCAGCAGTTACTAATCCTTGGTTTTTCTCTTGCCTTAGAATTTTGCATTTTCCTTATGACTCCCAATAATCAAATTTAGCTGCCTTTTATCACTCACCTGAACTAAGGTCCCCTGGCTCTTTAGTAGTACTCTCACTGCCTTCTTCCTGCAGTCTTGCTGTACCTAGTTCGGCGTTGTGCATTGTCTGACAGCTGTGTCAGGTGTCTTATCTATTTTAGCATACATGATTGGTCAGTTCAGGAAAATAAACACTTTATTTTTGTACTTAGTTGACCACCTGGGAGGCCAATTAGGAAATAGCTGCATAAAGTAGTCAAAAATATGAGGTTCAAAACTAAGGTGGTAGCAGTGAGGATGGAGAAATGAAGCGTTTAAGAGCTATGAAAGACAGAAAATCAACAGATTTGATGACTGGTTGGGTAAAGGAGCAAAGGATAGGGAAAAATCACGGATCATTCTTTATTTCTGGCTCAAAACATTGAGGTGATATGAAGGCATTTATTGAAATGGCGAACAGAGGAGGAAAAGCCGATTTGCGGTGAGGAAGATGTGATGAATTCGGTCACATAGTCGAATCGTAGGTGTGTCTGTAAGACATCTAAGTTGCGATGCCTGGTGTTTAGTTGAATATTGGGTCTGCAGATGAGGCAAGAAATTTAGGCTTGGGATAAACATTTGAGAACAGAGTATTTTTAAAAGGATCCAATGGTCAAACGTGTTAAAGGAAGTCAAGAAATCACATACAATAAGGAATAAAACCTATTGGATTAACCGCAAGATGCTATTGATGAATATGGCAAATGGAGTTTTAGTGATATGGTGGGGGCCAAAGCTAGAATTCAGTGGATGGAGAAATAAATTGGAAAGTAAGGGAACCAAGTGTCCTACCTTACAGTAACAAGCAGATTTTTATCTCATCTCAGAATTAAGAACCAAAATTACTTACATATTTTCTAAAATAATTAAAATGAGATCTTCTACCTCATTTTCACATCTATTCTCTATTTTTCCTGGCTAGGTATGTCTGCTGGTGTTTATTTTAAAGAAATAACATATATGAAATGTTTAGCACAAAGCTTTACACAAAGCTCAAGTAATGTAACTATAGCCATTCCTAATTATCTAAATCTAATCCACTCCCGAAAACATGTGAGAAGGCAATTTTTTGCATAGCAGAAGCAAATAATTTATATTGTAAATGGGAAAAGTAATAATGCATTCTTAGTACATGCAAAAACCCCAATTTCTCTAATAATCAATAAAACTCTCTTAAACATGTATTTAATAATCTAAGAATTTATGCATTATAAAAAGCACTTAATACTTGATTATTTAACATTTAATGAACACATTAGTGGATACATTTGTGAAAATTATAGACAGCTTCAGATATGAACTGCATTTTCCGCCTACACTGCAATTAGAACATGTGTTCTAATATAGACAAACAAGAAGACAGTGTAATATGTTAAAAATACATATTAATGTAATTCACATAACAAAATAAAGGAGGACTTTTTAGAAAAATTGTTACTTTCCTGAGGACTAATGGTGAGAGAGGCCTTTTCATTTAATAATATGTAGCGCCTTTAAAGAAGGAAAACATGAAGCACCATCCTATCCCGATGATTTTCGAGAAATGAATGCAATGTACTCAACATTTTCTTGTACAACTCCCTGGAAATTATACAGAGAATCCTTATAACAAATTTAGATTCAAATGCTAAATTTGGGATACATGTTCTAAAAATTCCCTATTACAATTATGTACAACTATAGTGTAATCTGAGAGTGCAATTGTTATGGGATATGGGCAAAAACATAGAAGCAGAGCAATGGTTCTAAATTGGGGATGATTTTTACCCCTACCCTAGAAGACTTGGCAATACCTGGGGACATTTTTGATTGTCACAAAATAGAGGTCAGGGATGCTGCTGAACATCCTGCAATGTGCAGGACAGTCCCTCACAACAAAGAGTAATACCGGCCAAAATGTTGATAGTGCTGAGGCTCACAAACTCTGAAAAACAATGATGTTCAAAGGCGTGTTCTGTGTAGAGAACAATGATGAAGTAAATTTGTGTACAGGACAGGGCCAAGTTAGGGCCTTTAGAATACTCAGAACTGATGTTAGAGAAGAAAAGTGTTGATGGAGGAGCAGTTGGTTATAATTTCATGGAGAGTCTTGAATGTAACATGAAGAATTTAGATTGAAAGCTTTATTTTTATTTTATGTATTATTTATTTATTTTAAGAGACAGGGTCTCACTCTGTCACCCAGGCTGGAGGGCAGCTGGAGTGGGTGGTGCAATCACAGCTCACAGCCGTCTCCAACTCTGAGGCTCAAGCAATCCTCCTGCCTTAGCCTTCTGAGTAGCTGGGACTGCAGGCTTGCCTCTACACCCAGCTAATTTTTCAATTTTTTTGTAGAGACAGGATCTCACTGTGTTGCCCAGGCTGGTCTCAAGCTCCTGTTCTCAAGTGATCCTCCCACCGTGGCCTCCCAAAGTGTTGGGATTACAGGCATGAGCCACTACACTTGGCCAAAATTGAAGGTTTTAATGAAAAAGAGTGATGTGATGAGAATGAAGTTTGAAGATTTGTAGGCCACTTGAATATGTTCAGGAGAAGAGAGACTGGCATCATAAAAATCCATTTGAAGCTGGGAGTGGTGGCTGATGCCTGCAATCCTAGAACTTTGGGAGGCTGAGGTGAGCAGATCACCTGACATCAGGAGTTTGACGCCAGCCTGGCCAACATGGCAAAACCGCATCTCTACTAAATATACAAAAATTAGCCGGGCATCGTGGTGCTCAACCATAATCCCAGCTACATGGGAGGCTGAGGCAGGAGAATGGCTTGAACCCAGTAGGCAGAGGTTGCAGTGAGCTGAGATTGCACCACTGCACTCCAGCCTGGGTGACAAAACAGGACTCTGTCTCAAAAAAAAAAAAAAAAAATTAAAAATGCATTTGGAATGGGAAAAGAGCAGCATATGCCAGGACTGTCAATGGAAGTATAGAAAAAGGATGGAACTAAACCAATATTTCAGGGAAAACCTCAATTGGAGTAAAGAACAGATTGAATATTGCAAAATCAAGGGTTGGCATAAATCAATATTATTAATGTGGGGAAACACTACAGTGGAAATTTTCATCAACAGTGTAATAAATATAAGAAAGAGAGATGGTTTTAGTGGGGAAAATGAGAAAAAAATATGACGTTCAGTTTTTACCATGTTACACATCAGGTATGGATGAGACATCCAAGTGCATGAGTTAATGTTACTTAGTACAGGAGTTTCTGTCTAAGTTTTCTGGTTAATCTTTTTTGAAAGTATTTAGGTACTCTTCAGATTATAAGTCAACTAACACATCTGAGCATTAACTCTGTGCAATGCGTCATACATTTTTTACATGCAACCACACCTTTAAACTTTAAGGAATTACTGGAGAATGATATTACTACTCCCATTTTATGGATAAGAAAAATGAGGCTTATCAAGGTTCAATGACCAAGGTCCTACAGCTACCAAATCAGTGAACTGGAATTTAACCCAATGTCTTCTAGCTCTAAGTCTTGGGCTTTTTACTAAAATAATTTTCTTTCAGTTGTCATGCCTGTTTCAGTTACTTTCACATAGTTTCCTACAACCACATCTTTATTGATTTCAATACGTCACTTCCTCCAGCTATACACTCTCATACACACACATACTTTTAAAAAACCTTTTTTGTTCTTTGAAAAGTAATACTCGCTAATGTAGAAACTTGGAAAATACAAAAAAGCACAAGTCAAAAGAATAAAAATCGTCATTAATTCTACCACATAGAAATAGCTACTAATAAATATCTCTTAGGTTATGATAAAAACTTTTACCATTTTTCTTTTTCTTTTTTCCTCTGTTGATGGTTTTCATGATATACAGTGTTATTTCCAAAGTGAATCGTGAGGAATTAGAAAGAGGATATTAAGGAGAAGCATGGTGCACAAGCTAGGGAATTAGCTCTCAAATCCATAAAGAAGAAACTTGTGCAAGGTGGGAGTGGGGAGAGAGAATGGAGAGCGGGTAATTTCCAGAATCTCCTTTTGCCCAAGGAGCACTAGGAACTTAATAAATCTTAGTTCATTTGTCATCTCTATGCTCAGCTAATGACAAGATTAAATTGAAGCTACACTTTCCTGAGTGCTTATCATTTGCCAGGCGCAGTACTAAGAGCTTTACTCACATTATCTCATTTTATCCCTGCAGCATATTTCCAACTTAGAGAAGAAGAAACTTAGGCTTAAAGAGGTTTTAAGAACATCCCTAAGTTCCACATCTAGTAAGCAGGGAAGTGAGGATTCAGAAACAAATTTGTCTGGGCACAGAGGCAGTATTCTTATTCTTTGCTATGCTGCCTCCTCTTGATGAAGAAAATCAGGTATGAAGTATGGAATTCAGGAAAGTAAATCAGAGAGGAGCTAAAGGAGATCTTGGGATCTCTGGTATAGAACACATTCTCACGGTTTCTAGCCTCGGACTCTCTTTTCTGTTCTTTTGTAGGAGTGGGTGGACATCTTGGCCTCTGGGATGTGGTTCCAAGCTTAAGCCATGGGATGATTTTTGTCTACTGCCATCGGAAAGGAGTGTGCTCGGGAACGCACATGAGATTACTGTGTGTCTGACACATAATAGGCCCTTCATATTAGTTTGCTGAATGCTCCGAGGAAGGGAACATCACCAAACTGAAGCTCATTTCTCAGGAGTAACAAGCTGAGGCACAAAATCTCCCTGAAGTTCACCAGCTATCTATTTAGAATAGCTGAATTTCAACAGATGTTGACTGACTCTGTTAGGAGCTTACTATTACCTACTACATTTCTTAAAGTCAGAATACTGCTCTTGGGGAAAAAAAATAAAATAATATTACAATAACATTGTGTGATTATGAGTTACCACATTTTGGCTGAAATTTAAAATAAATAAATATAGTCTTTTGTTTTTGAAAAGATATTTGGAAAACATGGTCTTTGGTTTTCAGTTTTACACTATTGATGGAGTTGCCACGGAAAAGTAAAGACTTTAGTTGAATAAAGTTTGGGTGCATTTTCTCAGCTAGTCCTCCAGCTTGGGAATGATCCACATGTCTGTTGAAACATGCCCTTCCTGTGAAGCTTGATGTTAGCCATTGATTTTACATGAGGGCCTGTATTAAGCTGGGTGCAGTGGCTTGTGCCTATAATCCCAGCTACTCCAGAGGCTAAGCTGGAAACATCACTTAAACCCAGGAGTTTGAGACATGCCTAGGCAGCATAGTGAGACATGTCTCTATAAAAACTTTTAAGGATTAGCCAGGTGTGGTGGTATATGTCTGTAGTCCCAGCAACTTGGGGGGCTGAGACAGGAGGATTCCTTGAGCCTAGGAATTTGAGGCTGCGGTGAACTATGATCACTCCACTGCACTCTGGCCTGGGAGACAGAGAGATCCTCTCTCTTTAAAAAACAAAACAAAATTAACTAAATATGAAGGCATATATTGGCATAGTCACTCAAAAGCATGTTTATACATAATTTTTGGGTAAATAGCCACATTTATTTTAATGATAAATGTATCAATGCTACTGTTTCCTGAGGACTTCACATAAAGGAAGATATTTATCTCTGGAATTTTAGCCACACTACAATTAAAATGCAATTAACAAAATATTGATACAAGTGTATTTGAAGATAAACTGCTTAATGGTTAGGTCTATATTATTCTGTAACTTTCTGAAAGTCAATACATAGTGTCAACGAGTTAACCAGCCAATCAAAATCACAGTATCTATGTAGTTGTGAGACTATCATTAATTCCTTAATAAAATGCTGACTTGATGAGAGTTCATGCTTCCTAGTCTTTTTAAAACTTTTAACCACAATGGGTTGCTACTCTGAAGTCTGAGATTATTGGACATTATGTTTTAACACTAGGCAACTATTGTAACGCTATAGGAAGCAGACAGAATCATGGAATGTTAGAGCAAGAAATGACTGTCTAGATCCCTTCTCGCCTTTTCCCTGAGAGATGGGGATACTGAAGACCATTAAATACCGGAGAGTTACTCAATGTCACACAGTTTACGGTAGAGCGGGGCCTGGAGCCCAGGGCTCCTGATTCCTAGGCCACTGTTCTCCACAACACCAAGTCACAGAATTTTAAGATCCAACCCAGCGTCTGATTTTGCAGATCCTGTGGGGAACTTGCTTTGCAGTCTGTGGTCCCAGACTGTGTTCATTTATTTTTTTCTAGACAGGATAAAGTAGGAATTAAGCAGATGAAGGCATAAAGGAGCAACTGAAGCTTACACAAACTGAAAATTCTCTCATCATGGCAGATGCCATGGTGATTTTTTGAGACTGCTTCTAGCGAAGGTGAGCCACCCATCTCCTACTCAGAAGTGAGTGTCAGAAATGGCTGACGACAGCTTTAATTTTAGAAATTGTCTTTAAGACCCAGGGAGATGGATAGGTTTCCTTGCAGCTCCTGCCAAGTAAAACAGAGTATTAAAAATATTGATATCTCAATTGCCATTATGCTGTTTTATGTTGGCAGTAGAAGTACAAACAAAACAAAAAGCAGTGAATTATCCCACTAATTTTCTATTGTTACTTTCAATATGAGTCTGCTTTAGTTATTCTTTTTACCTCATGCTGGGTAATGAAAAGATTCTAAACTTTGGTCATTTGGGTAACTCTAGCAGCAAAGGGGAACAAAGGGGAAAGCAAAGTTTTTGAACTGAAGTTTTACTTTGTGTCTAACTATACAAGCTTATGGCAAGAAACCACAAACATACAAACAAAGCTATGAATAAGTACAGCAGAAATAGTTATTTCAGCTTTTGAAAGATTCACTTTTACTACGTGAATGGCCACTTGTAGTTAGAACAAGTTATTACCCAAACTGCATCAATTCTCTATTAAAATACAACTACTCGTCAAATTGATCGCAGCGTTTGCCTTTCAGCTCTGACAAAAATAGTTTTGACTGATTTAATGACATTTTTCAATCTGATTGTTAGATAAAGGTCTTTTACAACAACCAAATCAAGTTGACCAGTTGGATTCTCATTCTTGCTCTTATTCACACTTCCTTATTACCTTTTCGTGTCCGAACAAGTTACCCAGAGTCATGGAGTAGAGAGGAGTCAACTCTTTTTACAAGATGTTTGTGTTTCAGCTTTTTGAAGCGCCAGAAGAGGAATGTACCTCTGTGTCTTCTGTGTGTCCGTAAACTGAAATTACTGATCTGCAATATAATAAACTGTTAAGAACAACATCCAGCCCAGTTTTTTTTTCTGGGATGAGGAATATGGATCACTAATGTGTACAAGATAATTTCAGGAAGCATATGGATAGTGAATAACACAATGAGAAAATTAGCCTCTTCCAGGTTTTTTGAGACTTCTAATTATATCAAGAAGAAAGTCTCAGTCTGGTGCTAACAAAGAAGTCTCTAACACTTTTATCTTCCTTTTTGAGAAACAGAAGACAAGCCTCAGGCTCAGCATCTTCAGCAGATAACTATGTAGAGCCAGAATTTAATAATACTGTATGGTTTTCATTAAAATAGAATTTTTTGGGTTACCAACTATATGGATGACACTTTCTAAAATGGCAGATTCATAAAGCTTCCTTTTAAGACATGCTTAAAGTTAAAAATAAAAACAGAGTTAGTTTAAAGATAAACATTAAGTAAAAATTAGTGCAGTGAATATAGCAGTGCAAGTATTACATAATGGCTGTAGTCAGTGGCATGGTAAAAACACAGGGCTGCTGTGGGAATGACTATAGCTTGGGGCGTTGGCAACCTACTCCCTCACCGGACAGATGGGAAATCCAAAGCCCAGAGAGGTCAGAAAATCATAAAATCAGGACTGCAGTACGTAGGCCACTTACCAAGTGGGTGTTTTCACTTTATTTGACAGCTTGAATCATTTTTTCAAAATGACCTTTTTTTCCATCACTGTGTGAACAATATGCATTAAGTTTGAATTGGAAAAACAATAAAACTTTATTTTTTTATCCCCACATTATGACAAGATTGACTTGACAAGGTTATTGAAGAGGAACTGTAAATATTAGGAAAATGAAGTCATTTGTGAGACTTGAGTTAGTGAGAAGGCAAATGGATAAGAATTCCTTCAATATAAAATTTAACTTTGAATTCAAAACTAGAGTAGGGTTATTTTCTCTTTTGAGGTTGGTTTGCAAAGGTGAAAGTGTGTTTTAAGTTTACTAGTCTTGAATTCTTGGAAACATGGCAAGACTAACTTTCTAATCAGTCTTTTAAAAAAATATATGGACTTTTACAGAAATGAAAAACTGAAATGCTCCTAGAAAGAGAAAGCTTTAAATTAAGAGGAAATTCTGTGTCTTAAAAATATCATAATTAAATACATTTGAGGAAATAAATCTACAGATTTTTGTGAAATCTTTGTGTTTCTGTGAGGTTTGAGAAGGATGCAGGAACAACTTCCTCCTACTGTGCAGGGATTCCAACCACACTGGATGCTCCAGCCAAGTAAACAAACATTCTGCAGGACAAACAACAGAATTTCAGAATGACAGAATGATCACTTCTGAATTAGAATGGACTTTTAAAAGTCAATCTTTAATTGACTTGAAAAATTAAAAACTTTCATATTTGGCTGGGTGTGGTGGTTCATGCCTATAATGCTAACACTTTGGAAGGCTGAGGTGGGAGGATTGCTTGAGGCCAGGAGTTCAAGACCAGCCTGGGCAACATATGAGACCCTGGGTCCATAAAGCATTTGAGGGTTTTTTTTTTTTGGGTTTTTGGTTTTTTTTTTTTTTTTTTGAAATGGAGTCTTGCTGTCACCCAGACTGGATGGCAGTGGTGCGATATTTGCTCACTGCAAACTCCACCTCCTGGGTTCAAGCCATTCTCCTGCCACCTCAGCCTCCTAAGTAGCTGGGATTACAGGTTCCCACCACCACACCCAGCTAATTTTTGTATTTTTAGTAGAGATGGGGTTTCACTGTGTTGGTCAGGTTGGTCTTGAACTCCTGACCTCAAGTGATCTGCCCACCTCAGCCTCCCAAAGTGCTGGGATTACAGGCGTGAGCCACCACACCCAGCCAAAGGGTTAAAAAACTTTAACTGAGCATAGTGGCAGACACTTGTAGTCCCAGCTACTCCAGAGGCTGCGGCAGGAGGATCTCTTAAGCCCAAGAGGTTGAGGCTACACTGAGCCATTATTGTCCCACTGCACTCCAGCCTGGGTGACAAAGTGAGAGGCTGCCTCAAAAAATTAGATTAAATTAAAATAAATTAAATTAAACTAAAAACTTGTATCACCTTTTCTACTTATCTATGTATTGAAGCCTGTCTCTTGTCAGAGTGGAAGGAATGAAGAGGTGGGCAGCAAAGTCAAGCTGGTTCATCAATTAGTCAGTTGTTAAAATCAATGTTGTATATGGAAAGAGGTGAAACAGACTAAGACATTTAACACATTGTAAAATCCCAGCCAGACAGGAACTAATTTTTTATCCTTGCTCTGCCTCAGTTTTCTTTATTCAAATAATGGGACCAATTATGTTACTGGGTTATCTAAAGAAATAACTAACAGCAGTTAAGGACGTATAAAACCAAAGGTTGAAATGGGAAATTAGGCTGTGTATCCTAATGTCTAAATCACTCCCAGGTTGTGAACTAGAGACAGAGAAAATGTATCACCCTTTCCAACTTACTAACATTGTCTCATCTTGAAGATTTCCATTTTCAGACCCCACTCTCTGGCTCTGACATGTTTATTTCTGATTCTGAGAGCCCAACTGAATAGTCATTGGAGAAGCTTCAGTCCCTGGGAAATTCCAAGAACCATCATTCCAGGCACAACATGGACTCTCAAATGGAGATTCCTGGGCATCACCTCACCAAGAAAGGGAAGACCGCTGTACTCTGTTAGATTTTCTTGCAAGGATTCATGAGCAGACCTGTTTCTGATGCAGAATATCTGAACAGATACAGAAATGACAATCATTTGAAATTGAGGATCACTTGTGAACCATTTTCCCAAAGGCCTGAAATTCATCTTTACAGTTCCTTGACTCATTCATGAGACTGTCATTCATCCAACAGCATCAGATCATGCAACCCACGTCATTTGAGAATTTGTTTTAAGCGCCCAGTCTTTAGAAATGTCTCTCCTGGGAGAGCATCACACACTGGGGTCTGCTGGGGTGAATGAGGGGCTAAGGGAGGGACAGCAGGGGGGTGGAGAGGTTAGTGAGGGATAACATGGGGAGAAATGGCAGATATAGGTGAGGTGGGGATGGAGGCAGAAAACCACCTTGCCATGTATGGACCTATGCAACAATCCTACATGATCTGCACATGTACCCCAGAACCTAAAGTACAATAAAAAATAAAAATAAATAAAAAATAAATGTCTCTCCTATAATCTCTCCTGAAAAGAGGATGATGGGGTAGACTAGAAGCAACACTATTTGTGTGTGAATTCCACAATGCCTCTTTAGCAATCCATGTCAGTGTTAGTTAATTTGGTTTATATAACACACAACTTGTTTTTAGGACTTTGCTTTTGCTTAGAAGGGTCAACTGCTTTATATATATTGCAAATCTCCCTTGTTTCATCAGGGAGGAATCTGACACAAAGAGTTATTTACTTATTTATCAACACCAAGTCACCCATAGTTGTGTCATAATTGGAATAAACTCCAATACTCAGCCTCCCATTTGGATGTTTCTTTTTATTTCTTTTTATCATCATCATTATTATTATATTTTGAGATAGAGTCTTACTCTGCCACCCAGGTTGGAGTGCAGTGGCGCCATCTCAGCTCACTAGAGCCTCAACCTTCCAGGACTTAGGTGATCCTCCCACCTCAGCTTCCCAAGTAGCTGGGACTACAGACATGCACAACACACCTGGATAATTTTTGTAATTTTTGTAGAGATGGGATTTCACCACATTGCCCAGACTGGTCTCAAACTCTTAGGCTCAAGCCATTCACCCGCCTTGGCCTCTCAAAGTTTTAGGAATAGGCACCAGCCACTGTGTCCAGCCAGATGTTTCTTTTGCAATGCAATTCCCAGTAGCATTCTCTGTTTCAGCTTTTACCCTATCTGACTGCGTTGAGGAAGTACTATTATTTTAGGTCTGCCTATCCTGGTCATTTATGAAGGATATTACAATGGTCCGACTTTATAGAAAAGAAAACAGTCTTCAGGAGATGAAAGAATATACCCTAGTTGATGAAGGAAAATCCAACTAAGTTAGCCATAAAGGTACTGATTCTGTTTGGTTAAAAAAAAAAAAAAAGTCATTTATCTTTGCTTCCAGAGTTTCAGACTCAATAATCTCCCACCTTTCATGTCATCCTCCATAACCAGCTTCTTGCCTAGTTCTCCTACTCATCAAGTATAGGTTCACATTATTGGGCTTAATTAAAATCACTTGGCGGATTTTTTCCATATTGTCAATAGCACACATAGCTTTGCTCTTTAACCAATCACAGAAGAATTTTCTTATTCTCTATTATCCTTTAAGTACTTAAAAAGAGCATTAAATAATGTTCAAAGGAAGCCACTATTAATTGCAACTTGAATAATTCATTTATAAAAAAATTAAAAATTTGTAGTGAGATATGATAAATTGAAAATTGTTATTGAATCTTTTGTTTCAGAATATTTGCTTGAGGAAATGCCAAGAGTTTAAAATCTGTTCTACCATTGACCTCTTAGAGACATAATAAACATGGAAAGAATGAAGAGTGTGGAATTGTTTGGAACTTGGTTTTGTCAAGGTGAATACCTTTACTTTGTATATATTTTTCTCTTCCTTATTAATGGTACAAGCAGATAATTGCGTCAAATGTTAAATGGCTCCAGGACAATGAAAATTGAACTGACCTTAATAATGTGTTTTGATTTTGCCCACTATGACAATATAAGGACGTGACCTCCCTGGGAAAGTTCGAATGAGAAAATATTTTTATCTTTCATTCCTCCCAAAATAGTGGCTTCTTTAATAATAATAAATATGAAATTTTAAGATGGCTTCCTCTATCATGACTTCAATTTATACTCCACTTTAGGGAAAAGTTGAAATCTCTGGGAGGTGGTTGCATTCATTAACTATTTACATTTAACCTATGCTTACTGAGTACCTGACATTACCAGTCAGTTACTCTACTAAATGTTAGGGACAGGCAAATGAGTAAGACACAGGCCTTGGGCCTGGACCAAGGAGAAATAAGTGTCAGAAAAATTAATTAAAGCACATATTTTAGTGAAGAAGTTAGGAAAGATTTCATGGAAGAGACCATATTGGATATGGTCCCAGAAGACTGAGTTGCCATTTGTTGTTTGGAAGAGGCAAGAATATTTCACAAAGAAGGAAAAAATATGCAAAAGTGCAGAAGTATGGAAGTTGGACATTTTAAGCTCAGGAGGTAAATATCTCAAAGTATTTCAAGACAAATGACAACTGAAATTAGAGGTTTATGAGATTTGAAGCCAAAGTTCATCAGTAAATTTTCTTTTCTCCAGTGCTGTAAGAAATCTAGTTTGTTATAACAGTGATATCACTTTAATCTGATGCACTGTCTAATTGCTTCAATGACCAGACTTAAATAGTCTTTTCACGATATTCTTCATCCTAAATCTCTGGTGGGCCAAAGATATGCCAGTAGAGAAGTGAGCTGAAATTAGGAGATCTGAATGGTGACAGAGACTGATCACTTTTTGCCAAAACACGCTCATCAAAGAGCATGTTGTAAGATGCTTAAGCACTATAATGCAGATGCTATTCTAAAACTTCAGAGAATTGGGCACTGAAGCCTAAAGTTAGTGAGTCTAAACCTTGGGATTGAAAGCGGCTTTCTAAATTCACATGGAATCATATATGTTAGGCAGGGGTGCAATGATATGAAACTGGAGGCCATTGTTCTGTTGTAAATGATTATATAGGATAGTAAGAAGAGCTCTTTATATCAGCAGACATTTTGGAATGGTTTGACATGGTTGTACATTTTAATGTTTTTTTCACTTTCCTTATGATAGTAATTTTACATATAGGTGATGAAGTATCACTATACAGCAAATCATTCACTTTAGGTATCTCCATGCATTCATTCAAATAGACTTCTATAGAACAAATTCTTAAGCACTGGGTATGAAAAGAAAAGAAAGAGAGAGAGAGGGAGGTAGGGGAGGAGGGAGGGAGGAAGGAAAGAAAGGAAGAAGAAAGAAACGAAAGAAAGAAAAATAGCCCTGCACTTAAGGTGCTCTTATTGCGGGATTGTGAAGAGTATGTTAACGTGCTGAGAGGTAGTCTGAAGACTTTCTGAACTATGCTCATTTTTGGAAGGTACTGTAGCAATGAGTATGGTTAAGGATCAAGATTAAGAGAAATCACTTCAGTGGAAATTATACCTTTTATAGTCATTTGAAACCTATCTCCTTTAGAATGTGCAAACTTTTTTTCTCATCAAATGTAGGATCAGTTAATCATCACATCTTCAGTAGTCTGGAAATGTCAGAATGCCATGAAAGTAGGTGTTCAAGAACATGACTGGAAAAATACTTTAATCCTCAGCCCACTTGGATGAAGCCAAAGAATCCACTGCCTATCTTTCCTATTTCAGCTGTGTCTGTCAAAGTAATTCATCAGAATTAGTGCTCTTTTTGATGATGCAATAATGAACTAACATCTAATTCTACTATATCTGATGAGTAAATTATTAGCTTATGTCAGAACAAAAAGGATGGACATTACCACTCAAAACTGATTATTTTACATAACACAGAGACCACTCATAGACTACATAGGATTTTCACAGAACTTCAGGAATTCTTGAATCACATTTTGAGAAACACTTTTCTATTGTATTTTATTATGGTGTTTGCTTGGATAGCGTATATCTGGGATGTATAGCCAGAAAGTTTATGCTTCTAGGAAGGCCAGAGATGGAAAGTAGAGCTGTGTGGATCAGAAATATTTCAGAAAAGCTTCAGGCTAATATAGTCAGACTTTACTCATTGGAATTCCCTGGAAATAATTTTTGGTCAGTGCTATGAACTGAATGTTTTTGTCCCCTGTGAGGCCATAGCAAGAAGGTGGCAGTCTGCACGCCAGGAAGAGAGCCCTCAGCAGAAATCAAATGGGCCAACACTTAAATCTCAGACTTCCCAGCCGCCAGAACTGTGAAAAAATAAATTTCTGTTATGAAAACCACCCAGCCTATAGTATTTTGTTGTGGCAGCCCAAGCAGACCAATACAGTCAGAATAGGGTTTTGGGGGGAAACGTGTAGAAAGTTGCTTTTTTTTCAATGTGTTGTTCAGCATTCCAGCCATATGTGCATATCTTATAAGAGATGCTAAATCAGTTTTTGAATTACTTTTCAAGAAGCCTAAAATGAGTTTGGGTTTTCTATGACTTTGGTAGATAAATATGCAATAGAGAAAAAGTTCACCTAATTTTAATTTTTTTCCCCTTTTTATCAGTCTCTACTACCAAATATTTGTCATCACTGCAATAGTCTCCAGTTGGGCACATGCTTAAACTACACGCAGATACACACACACACACACGCACACACACACACATGCACACTCACATGCATATACTCCCTGACCATGCCATAAATTTTAGGAGTTTGCCTAATTGCCACTGATTTAAATTCTGATTTAATAATGAAATGAAGCAAATTAAGTAATCTTTAAATTTTATTTCATCCAACCACCAAGCAAGAAGAGTGAGATTAATTTGAAGAATGATGATGATATGGTCTAGATTTCCTATCTAGCAAGGAGATTTATAGCATAAATGACACCAAAAAATGAACCAATAGGGTACTATATATGATTCTATGTTAAAAAGGGAAAAGTATTTTACAGGACTCATGAGCCATTATTTTAAATCCTTTTGTAAATATGATTTAGTTCATCATCTTTTCTGATTATATTTATGTTCAGCTCCAAATTACATTATCTGCTTCCTTTTTTGAAATGCCACCAATAGAAATATCATTTTCATTAATACAAACAATGATTGCAGTGCCCAGAAACGGTGGCAGGAATATAGGAATCTTTTATTATTTGTAAACTAGATATTCCTCAAAGAGGTGCCCTATTTAGTTCTGGCTTAGCTTTTTGAACAAAACCATTTAAACATTATAATTCTTAAGTTCTTCATAAAATGTTCATATTTCTATAATTATCATTAAGTAGATAAAATAATATTATGATCTTTTATTTCTAAAAAATATAATTTTCATACCTAAATGGATTAGGAATTAAATCATAGATTTATAATACAAAACAATTTTGGTTTCTTAGGTCAGTGATGGGCTCACTAAGTTCTTAGGAACATAACTATAACTTTGTACTGCAGGTTTGCTCTTAGAAGGCTAAAATATTTTAACTGCATGAAATATCTAAGCAAGACATTATTGTGTAGTGCTTAGGAAGAAGGATGTGGAGAAGACTACCCTAGTTTAAACCCCAACGTTACTAACTACACACGTAAAAGTCACCCTAGTTTTAACCCTAACTTTACTAACTACACACTTCAGAAAGTCACCAGGGCTTTCTCTTGCATTGTTTCCATATTTGTAAAATGTGGATAATAATAGATTTGATCTCACAAGTTTGCTGCAGTGATTAAATTAGCAATGATTTTGTTACAAAGAACAGTAAAATAAATGTTCACTCTTGCTAATGAGGTACTGCACAACAGTAAACAAAGGTTTGAGAAGGAAAAAAATGCACTGTCTGGCGCAGCCAAATGGAAAGGAGCCCTTTCAGGTCCTAAATTGTGATGTACACTGGTACATCCATTGCAGGAACCAGATATTAACTACAAATATTATTGGGTCTTCCTAATTCAGCATCTTTTCTTAGTAATACCTGAAGACAATGTTTATAACACTTACAGATAATAAAAAGCTAACTAAGGGTGATTAAGAATAACAGAGTAGAGTGCCTTTTGCTTTGAACTTCACCTGTATTATCTAGGGTTCGCTACTCTTCAGAGTTGACACACTTGACATTTGACCCCTTTTCTCCCATGTTTAGCTATTGATCCATTTGATCATTCTTTCTCTCCTAATTTAGCCCAAACTTGGATCATTGTCTTTCCTCTTTGTGTCCTACTCTTTTCTGTTCTTTCTGCTGCTCACCATAATCCCACCTTTCCCAAACTCAAGATTTTTTTTTTCAAGGAATATATGTCATCCCACCTCACCTGACTGCTTATATCCAGCTGTCCTACTTCTAATAGCATAAGAGACATACCATGTGGCATTGGGGTGAATGACGGGTACTGCTCTGCTAGTTCTCAGTGGTAACAACCCCAGATGATTCCTCACCGGTGGTTTTATGATAGGATATGCCAGTTTAAAGGTATTGGTCTGGCTTTCCTGTTTAAAATCACAAGTAGCAGAAGAGAGAACCATATATTTTTGAATCTTAACTGCTGACCTAAAAATAAGTTTCAGCACTTGTTAAATACCTCAAAGCTATTCTAGCCCTTAAAGTGATTTTTCACTGCTCCTTTTAAAACAAACATTTAGAAGGAGAAAAAGGACATGCTGAACACCAAGCACAAAATAAAGACCTTTAGAAAATCTCTACTTGTCCAAGCATCGTCAATGGAAGACTTAGCTTATTGAATTTATACTTTATCAAAATGACTTCTTAGAATACACCTGTTGAAAAAAAGTATTTCTTCAGAAGCAAGTAATTTAGATGATGTAAGTAAGAAAGGCTAATGACAGTGATTAGTCCATGCCTTTATAGACACTGCTATAAAGAACTACCTGAGATTGGGTAAATTATAAAGGAAAGAGGTTTAATTGACTCACAGTTCTGCATGGTTGGGGAGACCTCAGGAAACTTACAATCATGGCAGAAGACAAACAGGAAGTGAGGCATATCTTACATGGTGGCAGGAGAGAAAGAGCAAAGAAGGAAGTGCCATACTTTTAAACTATCAGATCTTGTGATAAACCACTGCATGGGGCAAACTGCCCCCATGATCCAATCACCTCTCACCAGGTCCCTCTCTCAACATGGGGGGATTAAAATTCAAGATAAGATTTGGGAGGCGATACAGAGCCAAACCATGTAATTCCACCCCCTGTCCCTCCAAAATATCATGTCCTTTTCACATTTCAAAATCAATCATGCGTTTCCAACAGTCCTCCAAAGTCTTAACTCATGCCAGCATTAAGTCCAAGTCACATCTGAGACAAGGCAAGTCCCTTCCACCTATGAGTCTGTAAACTAAGAGAAAAAACAAGTTACTTCCAAATACAATGGGGGTATAGACAATGTTCCATTCCAAAAGGAAGAAATAGTTCAAAACAAAGGAGCTATAAGCCCCATGCAAATCTGAAATCCAGTAGGGCAGCCATCAAATCGTAATGCTCCAAAATAGACTCCTTTGACTCCATGTCTCACATCCAGATCATTCTGATGCAAGAGGTGGGCTCCCAAGGTCTTGGGAAGCTCTTCCCTGTGGCTTTGAAGGGTACAGCCCCTGTGGCTGCTTTTACAGGCTGGTATTGAGTGCCTGTGGCTTTTCTAAGCACATGGTGCAACATGTTAGTGGATCTATCATTCTAGGGTATGAAGGATGGTGGCCCTCTTCTCACAGCTCCACTAGGCAGTGTTCCAGTGGGGACTCTGTGTGGGGACTCCAACCCCACATTTCCCCTTCACACACTCCAACCCCACATTTCCCCTTCACACACCCCTAGTAGAGGTTCTCCATGAGGGCTTTCCCCTTATAGCAGACTTCTTCCTGGACATCCAGGTATTTCCATACATCTTCTGAAATCTAGGCAGAGGTTCCCAAAGCTCACCTCTTGTCTTCTGCATGCCCACAGGCCCACATCATGTGGAAGCCACAAAGGCTTGGGACTTGCACCCTCTGAAGCAATGGCTTGAGCTGTGCATTGGCCTCTTTTAGCCATAGCTGAAGCTGGAGAAGCTGGGATGCAGGGTGCCATGTCTCAAGGCTGCACAGAGGAGCAGAGCTATGGACCCTGTCCATGAAATCATTTTTCCCTCTGAAGCCTCTGGGCCTGTGATGGGAGGGGCTGCCATGAAGATCTCTGAAATGACCTGGAGACATTTTCCCCATTGTCTCAGCTATTAACATTTGGTTTCTCATTAATTTTGCAAATTTCTGCAGCCAGACTGAATTTCTTCCCAGAAAATGGGCTTTTCTTTTCTACCACATGGTCAGGCTGCAAATTTTCTAAATTTTTATGCCTTGCTCCGTCTTTAAACATAAGTTCCAATTTCAAACAATCTCTTTATGAGTACATATGACTGTATGCTTTCAGAAAAAGCTAGGTCACATCTTCATGCTTTGCTGTTTATAAATTTATTCTCTCAGATACCCTAAATCATCTTTCTCACATTTAGAGTTCCACGCATCTCCAGGGCAGGGGCAAAATTCTGCCAGTCTCTTTGCTAAAGCATAGCAAGAGTGACTTTTGCTCCAGTTCCCAATAAGTTTCTCATTTCCATCTGAGACCACCTCAACCTGGACTTCAATGTCCATATCACTACCAATATTTTGGTCATATCCATTCAACAAGTCTCTAGGAAGTTCCAAACTTCTACACATCTTTCTGTCTTCTTCTGAGCCCTCTAAGCTGTTCCAACCTTTGTCTGTTACCCAGTTCTAAAGTCACTTTCACATTTTCAGATCATCTTTATAATAGTGCCTGTCTCTTGGTACCGATTTTCTGTATTAGTCTGTTTTCACACTGCTATAAAGAACTACCTGAGGCTGTGTAATTTATAAACGAAAGAGATTTAATTGGCTCACAGTTCTGCATGGCTGGGGAGGCCTCAGGAAATTTACAATCATGGCAGAATGTGAAGGAGAAGCAAGGCATGTCTTACATGGTGGCAGGAGAGAGAGAAAGACAGCAAAGAAAGAGGTACCATAGTTTTAAACCATGAGATCTTGTGAGAACTCACTCACTATCGTGAAAATATATGGAAGAAACCATCCCTATGATCCAATCGCTTCCCACCAAGTCCCTCTCTCAACATATAGAGATTACAATTTGAGATGATATTTGGGTGGGCACACACAGCCAAACCATAACACCATTCATCTCTTTATTTATTTATTTATTTATTTCATTGAGATTCAAGCAAAATAACACAGGAAGTAGAATATTGTGGTGTGGTGGAAAGAACTTTAGAATACATTATGAGGCCAGGGTGTGGGTTCAAGGTTTGTTATCTAGAAAAGTCATTATCTCTCTGAATTTCAACATCTATTCATATGAAGATGTAATAATATCTACCTTACAGAAATGTTGTAAAGATTAAGTGAGAACTTTATATGTTGCTTTAAAAATATTTGTTATTTTATTGCTTATTGTATAAATAATTAATTTTGATGCCATGGATCTGAATAATTAAGATCCCAAAATGTTGTTTTCTATAAGGCAGGCAGATCACGAGGTCAGGAGATTGAGACCATCCTGGCTTACAAGGTGAAACCCCGTCTCTACTAAAAATACAAAAATTTAGCCTGGCGTGGTGGCACACATCTGTAGTCCTAGCTACCCAGGAGGCTGAGGCAGGAGAATCACTTGAACCCAAGAGGGAGAGGCTGCAGTGAGCCAAGATCATGCCAAAAACTGCACTCCAGGCTGGGCGTCAGAGCAAGACTCCACCTCAAAAAACAAACAAACAAAAAACAAACAAAACAAAAAACCTATATGGATATTTTTTACTTTTCTTCCCCAGAAATCTATAATCTGCATGTCTTCTGCTCTGCAGTGTGTAAGTGCAAAGAACTCAAACAGTGGAACGTAAAAGATACAAATTCACACTGTGGCTAAGGCATTCTGGATTCACTTAGCAGTTAGTGCTAATCAAGTCTTGGATCTTTGGTTTTCCTTTCCATAATATGGAGCTAGCAACACCTGCTTTGCAGAGTTTTAGAAAGGATTATTGGTAATGTATGAAGATGCTTAGCATAGTGAACAGTGAATAGTAAGCAACCATTATATTATATGTTATATTGGGGTTCTTTTCTTTTTGGTATGCCTTCATGTTATCATAAAAAATATGGGTTTGTCTATGTTCAGAACTTCTTTCTAGGTCCTCAAGCATTGTGCTTAATCGGTGGTAAATACTGACAAGATTGTACCTTGAAAAACGGGAGTCATTTGGATTGATAAAAACTATGCAGCCATAAAAAATGATGAGTTTGTGTCCTTTGTAGGGACATGGATGAACCTGGAAACCATCATTTCAGCAAACTGACACAAGAACAGAAAATCAAACACAGCATGTTCTTACTCATAGGCAGGTGTTGAACAATAAGAACACATGGACACAGGGAGGGGAGCATCACACACTGGGGTCTGTTGGGGGGAACTAGGGGAGGGACAGCAGGAAGTGGGGAGTTGGGGAGAGATAGCATGGGGAGAAATGCCAGATATAGGAGAAGGGGAGGAAAGCAGCAAATCACACTGCCACGTGTGTACCTATGCAACAATCTTGCATGTTCTTCACATGTACCCCAAAAGCTAAAATGCAATAAAATATATATTTGTAAAAACCATTTAAAAAATAACTCAAAATTCTTTTCTCTTCAGATAGCGTAGCTGGAAATTCTTTGGAAATTCTTTTTTTTTTTTTTTGAAAGAAAGAAAAAGAGAGGAAAGAAAGTGAGAGTGAAAGAAAGAAAAAAAAGAATGTAAGAGAGAATGAAAGAGGAATAGAAAGAGGGAGAGAGAACGAGATTCTTGTTCTATTGCCCAGGCTAGAATGCAATCTAAAAATGGGTATTAAAAACCTCTTTTATGCCAATAATTGTACTTAACAATGGAGACAGGAAGGAATAAGAGATGAAAATAACAAACAAGCAGCCAACCAATAT
>CAUYLG010000655.1:0-19797 GCA_963573385.1 Cacajao melanocephalus
ATATCATATATTTTATATATATTATATATAATTTATATAATTATATAATATATAATATATAAATTATATATATTATATATTATATATGTATATATAAATTATATTATATATAATATATATAACTTATATATATATTATACATATAATATATATAATTTTTTTTTTTTTACTAGAGATGGGGTTTCACTATGTTGGCCAGGACAGTCTCAAACTCCTGGCCTCAAGTGATCCACCCACCTCGGTTTCTGAAAGTGCTGGGATTACAGGTGTGAGTCACCACACCTGGCCAGTCATTACATATATTTCATTCAACAAATATTTATTGAACACTTCCTCTGTGCCATGTACTAAGCTAGGTACAAGATACCTCAATGAATGGAATAATGATTCTTGCCTTCCATGGAGCTTACATTAGTTAGGCCTACTGTTTAATAATTTTCAAAAGTCCTGAAGAATATGTATTATACACACAAGAGGATATTAAATAGTCACAATTTAAAAAATCTAAGCAACAGAAAAGTGTGAAGAAACAATTCTTAGCCCTAAACTCTAATACAGTATTTGGTCCAGAGAATGCTATATTAATGCAAAATAATTCTGGTAAGAATATTCTTAAATGTTACTTTGTCCATTTGGACTCCTGCTATAACAAAATGTTTATGAGTATCTCATAAACAACAGAAATTTATTTCTCACAGTTCTAGAGTCTAGAAAAGCCTAAATCAAAGCCCATGTAAATTCTGCATCCAGTGAGGGCCTGTTTATTGTTCATACATGCCTTCTTGCTGTGCCCTCACATGGTGGAAGGATGGATGGTCTCTCTGGGGCCTCTATAAGAGCACTAATCCCATTCATGAAGGCTCTCAAATACAATCATCTTGGGTGTTAGGATTTCCACATAGAATTTTAGGAAAATGCAAACATTCAGACCATCGCAATTACAAACGGGAAGGCCCAGAGAGGGGTCTCGAAAGAATGTGGCCTACAGTATGGTCCTGTTTGTCCACATGTAAGAGGGGTACCGACTTCATTTCATGAAAAGTTTTAATAAAACAATTCAAAATACTACATAAGTCTACATTAGGTAATACTTCAGACACTTGTTAAGTATTTTATTTTATGCAAGGAAATTTTCTGAGATGCAGTGGAGTAATAACTCTTGTTTCACCATGCTTTCCTTTTGAAACTGCGCTTTCTTGTAGTAACGACTACAGAACTAATAAAAGCAAACTCCAAAACTCAAAACCTAAAGTATACTTTATATCTTCCTATTGTGTTTTTGTTTCTATGTAAATTGTATCTCACCAATATTCATGGGAACACATATAAATAACTATAAAACTATAGTAAACAATAAGATAGATAACATCATCTTGTTTTAAAATAAATTATTGACATTCTTTAGATTATCTATTGGGTACATATAATTGTATTGGTGTGTTAATGATTTACCACTTATTTTTCTATACATTGACATAATTATAGAAAAATTAATTTCTACAGGACACAAAATGATTTTTTCTTATGCACATTTTCTTTTTTTGAGATGGTGTTTTGCTCTTGTCACCCAGGCTGGAGTGCAGTAGCACAATCTCGGCATAGTACAAACTCTGCCTCCTGGATTCAAGCAATTCTCCTGCCTCAGCCTCCCAAAAACCTGGAATTACAGGCATGCACCACCACACCCAGCTAATTTTGCATTTTTAGTAGAGACAGTGTTTCACTATGTTGGCCAGGCTGGTCTCAAACTCCTGGCCTCAAGTGATCCACCTGCCTCAGTCTCCCAAAGTGCTAGGATAATAGGCATGAGCCACCATGCCCAACCTTAGGCACATATTTGCCAGATTATTGTTTTTAAAAAGCCATATAATGGAAAGGAGGGAAAGAAATCAAATCAGATACAGCATACCACACAGGCTTCACCTGAATTACCAATTTTATAGTAAGGTATAATGTCAATACTAGGAACCAAAAAACAGGTAAATTCCCCAATCTTGACTCTTTTCAAGGCTACACCCTCTAGCAGGAAATGGGAGACCAAGTGTCTATGGCTGCCAAGAAATGCCACTTCATCATTGATTCACTGCAGGAATGTATAAAGTTGTCTTACATCCTCTCCCTTGAGTGTGGAGAAAGAGAGTCAAGAGTAGTATCCAGTTTTCAGACAGGTCAAGGAGTCCCTTTTTCTTTCAGGCTTACTTACGCTATGGAGACATGTCAAAGATCTGACTCAGCATAATAACGCCCTATTGGCCAGATACTCCATACAGTGCTTCCAGAGTCAGACTTGGTAGCCAACACCCCTCAGCAGGATCTTTGTGACAAGTGAACTCAGAGGCTGTTCTTCTTTGTTCAACTTCCATGTGCTCTTTAGCCCCAGCTTCCATGGTTTACTTCACTTAACCACTGTTGGTTGCTAAGGTGAGTATTCCTTATAGTTGTAACTATGATATTAGTTGTTGCTATGATATTAGCTGCTGATGGTAAACAAAGCCATCTCCATTCCTCTTATTTACTGTTTACGATTTAGGTTCAGCTTACCTCCTCGAGTGCTGTTTTGCAAACATGTTCTAGTTTTGTTTTCTTGTGTTTTCGTTTTAATATCAGTTGATCCACAGCACCGTTTCTAGAAGTCATTTCACAACAGGGTTCTTGGTGAGAGCCACAGATGTAGTTAAAAGCTTTCACAGCCTTCTCAAATAATTGGTTTGTAAGATAATTTACTTATAATATTTTTCAAGTCACAATAAGGCAGCAAGACTCATTAATACTTAGAAGGATCTGGTGACTCCTCCTCCTCTGCCTACCCTACCTTACTCTCTTCTGGTGGCTGCTCTTCTTTCAGTAGTGGCAAAATGCAGGAAAAGTAAATGAACCAGTAGAAACACCCAAAAAAGGTGGCAACCCCAGCCATTCCCAGAATTCACCACGGCTATATTACAAACTACGGTCTCTCCCAGTCCTGGAATTTCTGTCCATGTATTATTGGCCAGCAGACAGTTACAAATGAAGTAATATGGATTAATGAAAAGATATTTTGTTTCCTTCCAGTGATGACCTCAGCAAAAAAAGATGTAATAGGTCCCAGACAGATCCTAATCACATAGGATTATCAAAATCCCTCTATTGAAGACCTGTTCCTCCATTAGTGACCTCTGTTTCCTATCATACAAACTTCTCTCAAACTCTTCCACAAGGTGGGCTCAACGAGAGCATGGTTACTTTTTCCTTAATGATTACTGTATTTGCTTTCGGCTTTTCACATTGGAATATAATGAACATGAGGGCCGTGCAATTTAGGCAACCAAGATTAATGCCTGTGTAGGTTGGTCTCAGTGGGTCCTTCGTTCTGCTCAGTAGACCTCTGTATTTGGTTCGCCTCAATCTGGTGAACCTGAGAATGTAAGCACTCTGTAACCTCATTTTCCTTACTCCCATCCTGTTATGGGCTGACTCGTATTCCTCCAAAATTTGTATTTTAAAGCCCTACTACCATCCAGTACCTCAGAATGTTCCTGTATTTTGAGATAGGGCCTTTAAAAGGTACATAATTTTAAACGGGGTCATTAGGATGTGTGACTGTTCACTGGTGTTCTTACAAAAAGAGATTAGGACACAAACGGGGAAGACCAAGTGAGGATGGCAAGAAGGCAGCCATCTGCAAGCCAAGGAAAGAGATTTAAGAAGAAACTAAACAGGTTGACACCCAGATTTTGTACTTCTAGCCTCCACAATAGTGAGAAAATAAATTTGTTACTTAAGCTACCCTGTCTCTAGTGGGTTTTTGTTTGTTTTTTTCTGGTAGCCCTAGCAAACTAATATGTGTCCTTTTGTCTTTTTTCAAATAGACTCCTCCTTATATTGATACTACCCAATAATGTCACAGCTGATGATGCCTCATTGCCATATTGTGCTGGACCTAAGTGATTCCAATTTCTATTGCAATTCTTCTGTTATGAGCAAGCTTTTGAAATGTCTAATTGTCCCCTAACAGGATGTTAAATAAAAAGCATATCAGCCTCTCATCTTAGGTCTTGAATTCATATTCAAGTAACTTGGCAGAAGACCCTGATATCTCTTTTTGAGTCTCTATCTCTAGAGAACATCAAGGATATTTATTCATATGTGCCTTTTCAGCTATCCATCTAACTACCCATCTATCTATTGTCTAATCTGCATATTGTACGCACTCTAAAGGTGATGCTGAACTGCTAAGTCGGTATTTTGTTTTGTTTTGGTTTGGTTTGACAGAGTCTTGCTCTGTCATTCAGAGCTGGAGTGCTGATTTGGTTATTAACCAACTGAATCTACTTCTTTTCCAATTCTGGTGGTGACAAATATTTAGGTAAAAGTTATAAAAGTTACTAGAAAACATTCAAAGTTTCAGCTTATATACAACATACTGACACTCAGGTTGAGACTCAACTTTAGAAAAACCCCAAAAGATTTATTCCATACTTATCAACACTTCTCTTTTTTATTTCAAAAAGTCCAGTTTTGAAATATAGTTGAGTCCTATTTGAAATGTGAATGAGAGATTCACTAGTATTGTTGTCCAATAATTCTTAGTCTATAATTTTGCTCAGTGAGTTACTTCTGAATCATCTGAGCTGAGAAAGCACAAAATTATTTTACTTAATTTTTGCTGACTTTCTAAAAGAGCTTATCTGTTCATTCATAGTAATCACCTTTTTATTCACAGTACTTGTTTGCTTCTAATATCACACACCTGTTGCCATAACAGTTTGTTCCTCCTCATTAATGTGTACCTTGACTTATTTTCTGTCTTTTTCAGGCTGCCTATGCAAGGCACTTTTGTTCATGGAAATCTGTAAGTCATCTTTCTCTGTAGTGTTATTTAAACCTTAATGTTTAATGATTAGTAAATCTGGAAATTGAATATTCCTCTGCAGCACTGTTAGTTTAGTCTTCATTTTTCTGCAAAATACATATTTCTCCAAGTCAATTTATCAGTTGAAGAAAATCAAATTGACAACAGATAAGCAGAGTTCTTTAATATACTAATAAATATCAAGGCTTTAAAAACTTCAGCATATAATGTGCTGTGATAGGGTCCCGCAAATTACTGGGTTTGCTTCATGAACAAGAGAATAGACCAGCTCGCTCCTAGGGTATGTTTTTTGTATTACAGTCAGGAAAGATCTGGGATACGATGATAATTTTGCCTGTCAATGTCCTCCACCCCCAATATTAATTAATCATTCTTTCCAAGTCCATAGGTTGTCTTCCTATTTTCAATCTGTCTGCAATGTCCCTTCTAATAATTACATAACAGAAAATCTTTCAGTGGATATTACACATTCCTACCATATTTTACAATAATAAGTGTTCTGGAATTCTTCAAAATACTATAAAAACTGCAATATATTTTTAAATGTTTACTGAGTTCAGAGCACACTATGTTTTACACACCATATATATATTACACATATATGTGTATATATTTACACATATATGTGTATATAATATATACACATATATGAATGGTTTCATATGTATGTGAATACAAATATACATGAATATATATTCATTCATATATATGCACACATACACACGTTTATATATGAATGCCTTATTCCCTCCTATAGGAATTTGCCTCTGGATATGATCTACATGGGGTCATAAATAAGCGAAATGTTAAATAACTACACAAGGCCACACCTCAAGAAACAGGTCCAGCTGCATCCCAGCTGGGTATAAGCAGGGACCTGAGCTGAAAGGTCCTGGAATTACACACTGCTAAACTCCTCCCTGTATCTGTGGACTCTTTATGTGAGTGGTTGGGAATACTCAGCTAAAGCAATGATGAGGTTAGGGAAATTTATGAGAAAATCTGGAAAATGAAGCTATCATACATTATAGTGCAGCAGTACCCTCTCTGCTTCACTCTCAGTTAGATCTTCAGGTATTCAGAGCACCCCCTCAGTGGGTTTCTCATTGGATCAGTAGCCTGAGTCACTCTACCCTTCCAGTGCACAGATTGTGGTGTAGTGGGACTCTCTCTGCTCCACACCCAGGAGGATCTTCAGGCATTTGGAGTACCTGCTCACATAGACTAGCAACCTGGAGGACCATACCCTTCCTGTGAAAGGATCCTGGTACAGGGATACCCTCTCTGCTTCATGACCAGGCAGAACTCCAGGCATTCAAAGCAATCACTTTCCTGATTCAGCAGCCTGTGCTGCCCAACATTTCCTGTGCAGAGATCATGGTGCAATGGGGCCTTATCCACTCAGTGCCCAGGCAGATTTTCAGGCAGTTAAGAGAATCCAGTCACCTGGATCAACAGCCAGAGTCACCCCACCCTTCCTATGCAGAAATTGTGGTACAGAAGGGCCCTTTGCACTCCACCCCCAGGCAGATCTCTGGGCCCCTGGAGAACCCACTCTTCTGGGTTAGTAGCACAGGCTTCTCCCTCCCCTTGCCTATGCAGATAACTTAGAACTGAATAAATTTTATAGCTCCATGCCTAGGCACACCTGTGCATATCTGGCAGCTGTCCACTGGTTTCTCACTTGGCACTGATACTTGTGCCTGCCATTAGGAGACATGTATGTGGACCTGCCTACTTGGTTCCTGCCCGACCCATCCCCAGGGGCTGAGCAGGGAGCTCAGGCCAAATGCATTCTATGAATCAGCCCATTACCTAATACAACAGTGAGTTTCTGCCAGTAAACAAGGATCAGTATACACCTAGTCATGTTGGCTACACCCAGCTCTTACCTGTAAGTGTCATCTATGGGCTTACAGGATAAACTACATAGTGTAATATAAAACCTGCTGCAAGAAGTGCATAGGGATACAGAAGCAAAGCCAAAGACCTTACCCAGCATCCTCTACAGTCGCACTCCCTAGGGAAGGGGAAAAGGAAAAAAAAATAATGTTACAGGGGAAGAAAGAAAAAGACATAATTCTATTCACACAAAAATAATTACAAAAATTAGAAGTTATCAGTATCTCCAGATGAGAAAGAAAAACATAGAAAGAATTCTGCCATGATGAAAAAATATGAATGTAGTGATACCACTAAAGGATCACACTAGGTCACCAGCAATGTCCTCTAACAAAAATGGAAACTCAGAAATGACAGATAAAGGATTCATATCATGAATTGCAAGAAAGCTCAATAAGTTCCAAGACAAGGTTAAAAATCACAAAAAGAAACTCCTAAAGCAACCCAGGAAAGAAGATATAAACATCTTAAAGAGAAATGAATCAGAGCTTCTAGAATTCAAAAACTCACGTAAGAAATTTTAAAATACAATTGGATCCTTTATCAACAAACTGGGCCAACCGAAAGAGAGAATTTCCAAGCTTGAAGAGTCATCTTTTAAACGAACCCAGTCAGACAAAAATGAAGAAGAAAGAGTTTCTAAAGTGAACAAAGCCTTTAAGAAATACGGTGTTACATAAAGCAAACAAACTTATGAAATATTGGCATTTCTGAGAGAGAAAGAGAAAAAGTGAACAACCTGCAAAACATATTTGAAGGAATAATTAGAAAATTTTTCCTAATCTTGCTAGAGAGGTAGACATTCAGATACAAGATACCCAAAGAAAACATGTGAGATACTGTATAAAACAAATATCACCAAGGCATATAATCACCAAAGTGTCCAAGATCAACCCTAAAGAAAAAATTTCAAAGGCAGATAAAGAAAAACGCCAGATCATGTTCAAAGCGAACCACATCACTCTAATAGCAGACTTCTTAGCAGAAATCTTATTAGTAACAAGAGACTGGAGGCGAATTTTCAGCATTCCTAAAGAAAAGAAATTCTAAATATTTTTTGAAGACAGATTGCTGCTCTGTCACCCAGGCTGGAGTGCAGTGGTGTGATCTCGACTCACTGCAATCTTTGCCTCCCGGGTCCAAGCAATTCTGCTGTCTCAGTCTCCCACGTGGCTGGAATTACAGGTGCATGCTACCACGCCCAGCTAATTTTTTGTATTTTGGTAGAGACAGGTTTCACCATGTTTTCCAGGCTGGTCTCAAACTCCTAGCTCATGCAACTCACCTGCCTCAGCCTCCCAAAGTTTTCAATGCTATTCCTATCAAACTTCCAACGTCATTTTTCTCAGAATTAGACTTAGAAAAAATTAAAATTCATATGAAACCAAAAAAGAGCCCAAATAGATAAAGCAATGTCTATTTGCAAAGGCATTACGTTACCTAATTTCAAACTACTATAAGGCTGCAGTAGCCAAAACAGACATACAGACCAATGGAACAGAATAGAGAACCCAGAAATAAAGTCACACACCTACAGCCATTTGATCTTCAACAAAGTTGACAAAAGTAAGCAATGGTGAAAGGGCTTCTTATTTAATAAATGGTGCTGGGATAACTGGCTAGGTATATGCAGAATGAAAATAAAATACCATGCTCTCACTTATAACTGGGAGCCATTAGCTATTTTGGCATTACTTTTAATGGCAAAAAACACAACTACTTTTGCACCAACCTAAATAAAAATTGAGTACTTATGGACATGAAGATGGCAACAATAAACACTGAAGACTAATAGATGGAAACAGTAGAAGGAGAGGAAGAGCTGAAAAGCTAACTGCTATATACTCTGAGGACTACCTGGGTGACAGCAGTATTCATATTTCAAACCTCAGCATCACCCAATATATCCATGTAATAAACTGGCACATGTACCCCATGAATCTAAAATAAAAGTTAAAATTATAACAATCCAAATTACAAATTAAAAAAATTAAAAATTAAATTTAAAAGGACAAAAGATCTCGATTATCATAGTCCCCTCCTATTCACTTTTTTATGTTTCAGTTACCTGTGGTTTACTACAGTCTGAAATATTAAATGCAGTATTCCAGAAAGAAACAAAGAAAAAGAAACGCTTCAAGGCAGTGCATGATTAATTACTTAAACAACTGAACAATTGCCTAGAAAATAAAGTTCATGGCAAACAAGAGACTAAACATTCAAGAATTCCAACTTAAGGAATTATTTTCCAGTTGAAAAGGAAAATCTCTGCTTGGGCATAAAGAATTGATCAAATTTGGTCCAATTCATAAGGAGTATTCAGTCACATCTGTGATTCTCTACTATTAGACCTTCAATACATTGAATCCTCCAGTATTTACTAAAATTACTCAATAATTTCAATTTTGATGCTTTCTTCCCCTCCTAACTTCCAAAGTTACTTCTATTACTTTTATGTTTACTATCGCATCTTTAATATACTTATTCGAGATTTTTTTTTTAATCCAGCACTGTGCTAGCTACTGAGGCATATGGTATATAATCATGGATATAATCAGATCATGGATGATTCTGTTTAAATAAATATGGATTTTGACTCATGAAATAAGAAAGTTAAAGCAGATTTAGGCTCTTCAACAAATAGCTGAGTTGTACTGCAAAAACCCAGCACATCATGTAATTGGAGATTTTTAGACAAATAAACATCTGATAGCACCATCAAAGCTGCATATTCATATGTATAACTTTCCCTGTCTTAACTTTCAAAAAAGCCAGTATCTGGATTCAAAGCAGATAAATCTTTATTACAGAAGTGAGTGATATTATTTTACATTAATGTACATTAATTAGTAATAAACTAGCTAAATAAAAAAATATATGTGCCACAGAACAAGAAAATGATTAGAAGCACAGTGATTTACCTATTTGTAAAGATGTAAATATTTATAAACAAGTATGGGATGATATATTTCCTTCTGTTAAAACACTTTAAAAGTAGCAAATTAAATTATCTTTAACAAATCTTGAGGTCAAGAGAACAAGGCATATTCCCGGCAAATCCTGTTAACTGAAATACTAGTCTATCTCTGTGGTCTTAATAGTTCCAACTCTATTTAAAAGCAATTTAAAAGAAGTATTAGATTACTTTTCAGCATGGCTCTGTCAAAACAATGAAGAAATTCAATAATTTAGCTTT
This sequence comes from Cacajao melanocephalus, assembly GCA_963573385.1. Taxonomy (NCBI): domain Eukaryota; kingdom Metazoa; phylum Chordata; class Mammalia; order Primates; family Pitheciidae; genus Cacajao; species Cacajao melanocephalus. Next base: position 9,951 of record CAUYLG010000655.1, read on the forward strand.
GCAAAATCTAGAAATGTAAATAAAATGAGATGCATTTATGCAGTCTTGGGCATTGTGTTTTCATTACACTTTCAGTGTTTCCCTTAACTTGTGAAAATTTTGTCAGTTTGAAGAAAGGAAAAACAAAATTAAAAATTGTATCATGTCTAAAGAATTCAAATCCAACTCTAACCCCCAAAGATGTTGTCCTTTCATGTTTTTATAAAATGGGTCATTTCACTTCATGGGTCTGTAAAGCCATATATTATATTGCTTTGGTTTTATTATATTGCAATATAATAACTTATTATATTGCAATATAATAAAATCAAATATATTAACCAGAAATATTAACTAATTTGTTTTTATCTGATTTATATAATTATTTTTGTATATCATGTAACAGTAACCATAACATGGCTAGCCAGATGTTCTAACTTCATATCAGAAGATGTATATTTACAAGATACAAGAGAAGAAGATAATTTAATTTTTACATCTTAGAGGTAGAAGAAGGGAAGCTGAGCAATGTTCTCTTGGTCTTTATTATTATTAGAGGGCATAACTCTTACCTAACAAAACTTGTGTTTCCTCTGCAACCCACCAAAGACCTATGACATTTTTATAGCTTTACAATTCAGTTTTACCTGATTTTACCTAGTCAATGTGTCTTGTGCTTTTCTAAATTCCTTACCTATTATTAGCAGAATGGTTTCTTAGACAAAAAAGAGAAATAAAAAAAACTCACCATTACTTGTCAAAAAGTGGAATGTCTGAAAAAGAAATATAGAACAGATCTATCATCTTCTCTACCCAAGAATAAGAAGTATAATAGCATAATTTTACTTTTTCTTTTTTCTTTCTTTCTTTTTTTTTTTTTTTTTGAGACAGAGTCTTACTCTGTTGCCCAAGCTAGAGTATAGTGGCGCAATCTCAGCTCACAGCAACACCTCCTGGGTTCAAGCGATTCTCCAGCCTCAGTCTCTGGAGTAGCAGAGACTACAGACACGTGCCACCCACGCCCAGATAATTTTTTGTACTTTTAGCGGAGACGGGGTTTCCCCGTGTTAGCTAGGATGGTCTTGATCTCCTGACCTCGTGATCCACTGACCCTGGCCTTCCAAAGTGCTGGGATTATAGGCATGAGCCACTGTGCCAGGCCAAGTTTATTTTTTCAGTAAAGCTTTTTGCTAAGCAAAGGATCATGCAAAAATAATCAGATGGCAGCATAATGCTAATTTAAATAGAGTTCCTGGCTGTGCCATGGCCCTTTGGTACCAGTTAACTAACTAGAAGTTGGTATAAAGATGCCACAGCTAATCATGTAATTCCTGTGCCTTTACACAATCACTGGCTGTGTAATGTGCATTAATTTAGAAAACAGGAATCAATATCAACTGAGAATAGCCTGCTCTAATCTACTGAAAACACAGTGGTAAAGAGGTAATGAAGAGGCAAACCTGAATAAGGAAAGAGTACTCTGACAAGTTTTGGAGCCAAAATTCACTGTGAAACCCATTAAAAAATAATAAACACTTAGTTTCAATTTCAAGACTTCAAACAATCATAAGACAAAATAAATAAATGTAGCAGGGAAGCATTATAACTGTATTTTGTGTCTTTTATTGGAGCCTACATCTTAATGTCCACTCAATTGAAATGTAGCAATGCAAAGTCATGTGTAATAGTCACAGGACCAAAACAGTAGCATCAAATCAATATCTGTCTAGATAGAAAATGTCAAACTCAGAAGCTTTACATAAAATCATTTTCAAAGGACAAAATAAAGACTATCATATTGACAAAGGAAATATAAAACAAATACAGGACTAAAACAACCTGTATATTTTTTAGAATGAGCTACATTTGGAAAAAAATAATATTTATGCAGTGATCAGTTACTTACATTCTGTAGAAACAAAAAGTAAAAGGTTATAGTGTCTGCCTATGTACAGAAGGCAAAAGGGTTGTAGGATCTGGTATGTGGTTGAGAAGAAAAAGTACAAAAACAGTGATTTATCTGACCATTTAGAATAAATTAGTAAATAACTGTAAACAGCAAACACAATTTTCCTTTTCACCTTTCAGATGCACTTTAAATAGCAAACCCCTCATTCTGGCTGTTTTGTAAACATTAATTAATTAATCCGAAAATTATCCTTGTGAGTTTGAATAGGTATTTCCTCCCTGTGTTCTACAAAAGAAAAAACCGTAATACTAATTATGTACATTTATGGCACTCTTTTTTCTTTCGGGGTTCAGGATGCTTCAGTATTTTTAAATTACTAAACATATTAGTCATTAATGACAGTTCTGATAAGTATATAAAGCTATCATTGTAAGTATGAAAAATGAGGAACTTTATCATGCATTTTATTCTGCTAAAAATCACCCCTATACACCAGACTCATTCAAATTTGGTGACAATACTAGAGTAATACAAAGATACTATTTCAAAAATATGAAGAGATGGTACAACTTTTTTTCTTTAAAAGCACTAAAAAATTGGCCTAAATTAAGTCCTAGACTTTTAAAATCAAAACAAAGGGAAACAGAGAAGTGGCAACTTCATTACCTGTTAAGAATAATGATACATGACACATTCATTAATTCATTCAACAACTGAGTTTTGTTTATGGAGCTGTCATTCTAGGTTCATGGAATAGAGAAATTAACAAAGCAAGGCCTCTCTTTATGGAGGTTACTTTCCAGAGGAGGAGAAGGGTAACTAAAAAGTAAACATATAAAATAATTTCAGGTGAAAAATAAATTCCGATGAAGCAAATAGAGGAAGGAAGCAAAGGGTGATGGCTTTTTATATCAGTTATATCAAAGCCCTCAAGTGATGGCCTTGGCATGTGCAAATGGTGAGAAGGGGATATAACATAGGGATCGAGGTAAAAGACACAAGAATGTGAGAAGAAAATATTCCATTCATGTGAAGACTAAATAATATAACATAGGTGAGGTTCTTAGCATACTGTAAGCATTCAATATAGGTTGTGTGGTTTTGTTTGAGTTTTTCTTTCTTTGAGAACTGCTGGAACATGCTAAGCTTTAATTAGTAGATATTCTTTAGTTAATATATCCAGTGAGACAAACTGTTCTTCTCACAGGAGGAACAAGCTCTATTACGATGGCCCTCAACGCTATCTGTACATCAGCATTACCTGGGAGTATTTTTTGAAAAAATTGATGCCCTGGAAGTCCAAACCTTCTGATATTGAAATTCCATAGCTAGGATCGAGAATCAGTTGTCACTCCTGCAGCTTTGTCCACCTGACCCGTCTAGCCACAGCACAAGACACAAGCAATGACGACTTGACAGATAACGCTGATGCCTCCAAATATGGCCACTTAACAAATAAACAGGAAAGTTATGGCACTCAGGTATTCACCATAAAAAAATATTAAAGCCCTGTGGAGAATTAAAGAATCAGGTCTATGGGCTAAATGTGGCCTACAGATTGGCAATTTACCACAGCTGCAAAATGCACACTATTTGATTGTACCAAGTACAAAGAACTCTAATTGTAGTAATGAAGCTCTGCAAAGGGTGAAAAGTGGCTGGAATTTCACTATAAATATTCTGTGCAAAGTTCAATATCTGCTCAATTCTGAAACAGCATTCATTAGGCTGTTCATGCCAAGAAGTAATCCCATTTTCATCGGTATACGATTGTAACAGAAATTCAGAAAAGACTAAAGGGAACAAGCCAGGAAAGAAAGCAAAGGCTACTGTCACTTAATGAACTCTATTAAATGGCAGTACCCCGCTAAGGCCCTCAAATGAGAAATCACACAAACTATATTTTCTATCATATACTTATATGAGAGTTTCAAAAGCCATAAATGTTTAAAACAATGCAAATTATTTTAAAAATATAGATGGAAAACAAAACGTTGTCTCCATTAGACAGCATGACAAGTTTTTGACCACCTGGAGGTTGAGTGCATCTTTATGTGAAAATGTGTTATGGATACAACCTAGAAAATAGAGGAAAGCCAGGCAAGAGATGCCACGTACCTACACCTTAAATATGAGGGAATGCATTCACCAAATTGCTTAATTTCGCTTATGATATGGTTTGGCTGTGTCCCCACCCAAATCTCATCTTCCATTGTAGTTTCCATAATCCCCACATGTCATTGGAGGGACCCAGTGAGAGGTAATTGGATCATGGGGGTAGTTCCCTCCATGCTGTTCTTGTGATAGTGAGTGACTTCTCACGAGATCTGATGCTTTTATAAGGGGCTTTACCCCTTTGTTCGGCACCTCTCTCTCCTGCCACCATGTGAAGAAGGACCTGTTTTCTTTCCCTTCTGCTATGAGTGTAAGTTTCCTGAGGCCTTCCTAGCCACACAGCATTTCAAGTCAATTAAACCTCTGTTCTTTATAAATTACCCAGTCTCCAGTATTTCTTCACAGCAGTGTGAGAACGGACAGCGTCCATTATTGCTCAAATTTGGTGAGTTTGCCAAAATTACTACATATGCATTTAATGTATTTATATAAGTATAAAAATAAATAGATATGCTCAGATTTCTACCAATTTTTTATCTTCTTGTGTCATTTGTGTAAAGACAAATATTGGAATAATAATTATTAATAATGTTAATAATTCACATTAGACAACTGTGTAAAAGCCAGCATGGTAGTAAAAGTGCCACTGAAAATCAACCGAATTACTCTATTAAAAGACACATATACTAGTTCCTTCTCTATCTTCTAGTTGAATTGCATTTCACTGGGAGAACACCTTTGATTGAAATGTAACCTTGTACTCAGTGAGGGGCAATGTTATTCTCAGGATCATCTATTCACTATTTAAACCCTGTTTTTGATGTAGTACTTTAACAGCTTGAATAAGGGTAAACTGTTCTCAGCAGTGAACCAAAAACAGCAGCCACAGTCAAAAACAATGCATATCTACTTTCACACTTCCCTACAAGGAGAAAAGGCTCAAATACATTTAAAGTTTTAATGAGGCTAGAAAAAGAAATATGATCCTGTTCTGTCTCCTGGGGCATAAAAATCTTGTATTAAGTAATACATGAACATGTGGGGTATTCCTTTATATTTCCATCAATAAAGGAGAGAAGCATTCTCCTTTCATCTTGAAAAGACCTGGAAAGTTTCTGCCTGCTATAGCCTGGCATAAACCACCCTCTTTTGCACAAGTGCTGCCTATATCTCCAACGTAAGTTCCCATTATTCCTCTAAAAAAACCATGTCTGTCACTAGGGTGCTCAATATTACCTCTGCTGAACACATCAAACATTTGTATAATGAACTGTAGTTCTCTCTTCCTACCTGATTTCTTTCCCTTTATGTTAAGTCCTACCCACCTTTCCACTCCTACTAATTCCCTCCTTATCACTATCCATCCTTCTAAAACCACCCTTAGAAAAGGTATTTTCCTCTCCTATAATTCCTACAGAACTTACTTTTATAATCACCTATAGATTTAACATACTGTCTTGCTAATCAGTGTCTACATAATTTGGGGTTATTGAAATTCAAAACTTTGAGGGGACACCGGCTTCAGATGTCTATTTAATACAGAAAGGCATTCTTCGCACCACTGGCAGATGGTCATCTTGATTTGCTTAGCTCTCCGCTTCCCTACTGCTTCCAAGAATGGGAAGTGCACACTTTCTTTATTAAATATAAACATCCTAACCAGAACCTGGCGCAGAGTAGCCCTAGTAAATGTCTGTGGAATGAATATAAATCCCTTTTTCAAAGTTGAACCATTTAATACAAGTTCTTTCTCACGCTTAGCTGAAATGAGACTCTTCATCATGTAAACTCTTGATAATTATCCTAAGGTTCTGCCTGCTTTTATATAATAGATACCACATGTCTTATAACATAGGATGAGAATTTTTATCTTGATTAAGCTGAATATCCTGATTTAATCAAGATAAGTTCCAGAGGCCCTCCCTTTTCATGGACACTTAAAACTTAGTCCCTCCTAAACTTTGGCACTGAGTAGAGTTCAACATTATTCTAAGATCCTGGAATGTGTGGAATGTCTCTCTATTTGAGATATAGTATATCATCTAGCACAATACCAGTTTGCATATAATAAGTATTCATGAAATAGAAGTTAAAAATCTGTGTAACTGTCACAGCATTGGAATGCTGTACTATATTATCCCTCAAAGATATATATCTTTACTTCTAATAATACTGCATTCTTTGTGCATATTTTAGATTACTTTCTGATATGCTAAAGGCTAGCTTGATTTTCCTTGTAGTTGCCAGCCAATTTTTCACAAGAACATTGATAATGAAGACTTAAACTATAAAGATAGAGGATGGTTTGCTTATGCCTGCACAAGTGGAAAGGATAGGTTCAAATTTTAGAAACAGTAGAGGAACCAAGCTCCTTGTTAATCAGAGCCAGTTCAGAATTGAGATAGCTGTTGGCTATATTTTTCATTTCTTTTACTTTAAGTCATTAAGGAAATCTTCTCATCAAGACAGAAAGAATAGTACAATTTAACAGCTACGTTATTGTGTTCCCACAGTAGATATGCAGCATTATTCATGTCTACATTAAATTAATATTAAGAAAGTGACTTTCATCATCTTCAAGATATGTACTTTTGTTTATCTTACTCTAACAGCAATGATCTTTTTAAGTAAAAATTGTAGCAAGGCCTCCTCTAAAGACAACAAATTTTGATGATATATAAGCATTCAAAAGTATCTTAAAACCAGTTACAATGAGGCTCCAACTAGAAATATTTTTTTTAAATAGTTGCAAACTTTTAAATCATTTTAGGGGATTGAAATCCAGTTTTACCTATAATTTTCATGACCGTTTTGTGTTAGAACAGAGGAAGAAGGACACTTGGTGGCAAAAGGTGGTATGATTTTTTTATACACTACATACATTTTAGTTAAAATAAACTATAAAATACATGCACATTTCATTCAAACTATGCTGCTGATTTAATGTATATTTTAGAAAGAAGAATTCCATACAAGATGATTAGGACAGTGGTTTCTGGGCTGGTGTCCAATATATCAAGGAGGAAATTGTTGTATTCTGTCTCTTGAAAAGATTATGATAGTTGACAAATGCACATGGTCATTTTACTTATCACTAATGTGATTAAAATTAAAGTGTATAAAGCAATAAACTTAGTTACTCATTATATACAGATTTCCACTATTTCCCAATGCTGTTTCCATTGATTTTACCCCAAAACAATTTAAGGGAAGAATTTTAGAAAGGGTTTCTCTATGATCACACAATGTTCTGTGCATTCTGAAATGAATTATGTCTTTAAATATGTATATGATGTGCAAACAATGCAGCTTTATCATGCACGGTGAGCAATGAAGTCACTCATAACAGAATCAATGGAATTTCTTAATTTTATCACACAAAGTATATAAGAATCCTTCACAGAAATAAGTGAAATATCTTCTATCTTCAGTAAGTAAAACCAAAAGCAATATGTGCCTGAGCAATATAACTGATCATCTGTCAGTTATAACGTATCATTACAGGTTCTCAAATTATGAATATGTAGTTTTCTGAGTGGCAAATTTCATGGCTGAGGGAGTACAGATTGGTTTCCTAATTCACAGAGTTATGAAGAATTTGGGAAAGTTTCAGGCACCATTCTGGAACTGGATGGAGTATATGGCTCAGTGTTATTCATAAGATTGCAATAACAAGTGTCTCTGGAACTGTGGAGATGGGGCGTTAACAGAGTTGTGAGTCTGTGAAGTCTCTTACCTAAACAGGGCCACTCACCGCTGGATGAGGTTTGTCAGTGTGCTGTGAGTGGTCATCGTTTCTATTTCTGATGTCATTATCCAGATTGTATACCCTTTGTGAAGTCATTCAACAGCCTCAGACCAATGGTCATATGTACTTTGTAATCCTACAGAACTTGTTAGAGTAGTGTTGATGTTAGGGAGGGAGGTAGGGGGCTGTTTTACTGCATGCCAAAAGAGAAAAACTTCAGGTTCAAATGAGAAATATTTGTCTTGCTTAGCTAGCTTGTCAACCAACAGCACTTATTGTGTTCCCATTGTGTATAAATATTCTTATTTGAAGAAAGTTTACATAAAAGGAAGAAGGTAACATCTTCTGCCTTCAAAAAACTGCTGTGGGAAAGAAGACAACAAATGAATATGCAATAGTAGGACATTTTAAAGTCAGCATCCTCCATGTGTATGTCCAGATAACTAATGCTCTTCTTTCAAAGGTACTTATTTTTGCCATATTTGCTACAGACATACAGCACTCAGATTGTCATTTAAAAAAAGACTTCATGTCCAGCTGCAAGGAACGAAATGAGGTAACAGCTGATAGCTTTATCTGGTTCTGCCTCAAATTCCAGCTGAAGTCACCTTATTTTCAGGACAAGGCCCAGCCAATGGCTGAGCAAGGGAGAACTACAAAAGCCTGGTCATTTCCTCCCAGTGGCGGACTCCTCCAATGGCCAACCTTTGTTCTTGAGGGCCCTGTGGGGAGATCTGCCCTGTGGCCTGAAGGACTCCTGTTTAATCCTGAATCCACTCTTTTCCTTTAACAAGCGTTTACCATTGGTTTACTAATAAAACTTCTTCTTGCCTAGTCTACAACTTTTCGTGGAGAACCCAACTTACAACAGAAAGTTTTTATAAGTGATTTGTAATATTTTTCAGCAGTAAAATTAATAAAATACTGATACATGCTGTATCATGGATAAAACTGGAAAACATATGCCAACTGAAGCAAATCATCCACCAACGACAGCATATTGTATGATTACTCCACTTTTATGAATATCCAGAATAGGCAAAACTATAGAGACAGAAAGTAGATTCGTGGTTGCCAGAGGCTAGAGTTATGAGGAGATGGGGAGTGATTGCTAACAGATGTGGGATTTTTTTTAGGGGAGGTAAGATATTCTAAAATTAAATTGTTATAATGGTTGCACAACTCTGTGAATATAATAAAAGCCACTGAACTGTATACTTTAAAGACATGAATATCATATTACATAAATTATCTCAATAGGTCATTAAAACATTTTTATGTATACTTTCCTATTTTTCTAAACAGATCATACTCAGTGGCACGGCACTTAAGAGCTGTGGGAAGACCTGTGCCCATCTTTCACTGACAGTTGTCATTTCCGAGTGTATAAGCAGAACAGCCTAACTTTTTCATTCATGAGAACTGAAGTAAAAACCAACAGTCAAGTATGTAAAAATCATTAAATTAAATCCACATCAATTGTAATTATAAGGTTTTTTGTGTGTTTTTGAGACAGAGTTTTGATCTGTCACGAGGCTGGAGTGCAGTGGCGCAATCTCGGCTCACTGCAACCTCCTCCTCCTGGGTTCAAGTGATTCTTCCAGCTCAGCCTCCCGAGTAGCTGGGAACACAGGTGTGCACCACCTCGCCCAGCTAATTTTTTTGTATTTTCAGTAGGGACGAGGTTTCAACATGTTGGCCAGGATGGTCTCAATCTCTTGACCTTGTGATCCACCCGCCTCGGCCTCCCAAAGTGCTGGGATTACAGGAGTGAGCCACCACACCCAGCCAATTATAACATTTTAACCTGAGGTAGGGCAAAGTAAAAGGCCAAGGCACTCTGAAAGCATGATCTCTAATTACTTAGAAGTTTACATTTCTATTACTTTGTGATTAAAATAGCTAAAGATGTTCAGAATCTATTGTATTTGTATATGCGTATGGAAGTATGTACCTGCAACAAGATGTCATGTTACTTTTTCTTTTTTTTTTTTTTAATTTTTATTGTATTTTAGGTTTTGGGGTACATGTGAAGAACATGCAAGATTGTTGCATAGGTACACACGTGGCAGTGTGATTTGCTGCTTTCCTCCCCT